>JARYHS010013630.1:287807949-287972662 GCA_031002005.1 Vandiemenella viatica | reverse complement strand
GACGTTAGCGAGGGCGAGGCGGCACAACGTGCCACGCTCGGTGCTGTTGGTATCTCTTAAGGTGGGGATCCACCAAGCGCGCAAAACGTTTACAAGCGTTTGAAATGTTTGCGAACTCAGAATTTGTCCGGTGGAGACGAGAACAGCGCGCACGAACAAAGATTTGCGGGTGTTTGCAGGTGTTCCGGCCGATGTCGGTACATCAAAGGAATTTGTTGTTCGTGCGGGTTCAATGGAGATAGGTTCAACAACAGGAGTGCGTGTTCCTAACAGTTTCAATTTTAAGTGCATTTTAAAATCTAGTAATAATATAACTATGGACTGGGATAGGGAAAAATGTTTACTGTTGATTGAATCATATAAATTAAAGCTGCAAAAATGGTAGAATACACACAAATATTACCACAAAAGAATTAAAAAGCATGATGCCTGGAGCGAAATGGCAACAGATATGGGAACGACTATTGATGTTGTTAAGTTGAAGAGACATAAGACTTTTGTAGAAATCTTCTGCAGCCAAAAGCAAAGTGCTATTGCCAATCTAACTTCCACGGAAATCAGTCCCCGTAATATGTATCTCCTTTGCGTATTCTTGGACCAATCAGCAGAGTAACGAACTCAAAATCTTCTGGTGATATACGACAATTTAAAAAAAAAATAAAAATAAACCAATCTTATCATCTGTTCTTAAGTCATACAGCAGTCGCTAGAATTTCTTAATTTTTTTTAAAAAAAAAAAAATGCCATACACAAAATTTAGTTTTCCAGGTGTATTTTTTTTAGTAACGTCGTCTTCTTCACTTAAAAAAGACGTAATTACGCTAGATGCGGCACGAGCAATAAGTTTTCCTCTTGGAGCCATTTGGAAAATTCAGGCATCAGTTGGAACGACCACAAATATTCCCAAACGAACTGTTGTTTGCGAATATTTGGTTGGTAGAGACAATAAGCCAAACCACCCGACTGCAAACACACAAACGTTTGCAAGCGCCACAAACGTTTGCAAACTTTGTGCGCTTGGTGGATCCCAGGCTTTAAGCTGCGTATCGACTATGAGCGGCTGCCGCGCGAGACATGTTCGTGCGTGCCAAACCGGTTATTTGCCGCGCGAACCATTCCTGTTAACGAGCGCGGCTGCCTCGCGTGGCAACGCAACCGAGCCAGAATTGCGCGACAGACTATTCAGGCACGGTCTTTTCGTGAGCCACCGTGGGCATTTCACTTACACGAATAGCCGCAACTTTCACTGTGATGTGTCACACTGTAGACTAGAGACCTAAACGAAAAATTATTTGGTGGATATGGAAATTGTATTTTAACAGAATACAGTTTGGCGAGAAACTCATAGAAGATATGAGATATGAAGCCATCGAGGATACAATTAACAAATTTTATGACAATTACAATGGTAGAGTTTCTAAAATCATTAATTGAGCAAGTGCACTCAATTTCGGGAGGCATTTCAGTTACTGATAAACGCTGTGAAGATTTCTAGCAATTGGAGACTCTTGTACTAGCTCTCATTACCTTTTTCGAGTATCAAAACAATTATTTTCTTGAAGAGTTTCAGATGTTTTTGACGCATTATGCGAAGCTCTGAAAGAATGGCCAAAGATATGGCAAAAGCACCCATTTTATACTAAATTTTTTATTGCTACTCATGTTTCTGTTGCCATTCTTAACGAGAACTTACTCCTTACTTAGGTAAAAGGTATTATATTGATCCTGCCATTTTGCGATTCTACAGATTCGTTGAATTGAGTTTCAAGTGATGGTTGTAGTGGTGATGGAGGTGATACCATCTGAGTCTGATTAGGCCGCACATTTACTATTACACAAAATTTTGGCACCGTATTGTATTAAAAGGCGACAGTTTTCGTTATCAATGGCAACAAACTGTCGCTGTGCCACGTGAGCCAACTCGAAAAAAAAAAAAAAAAACACCCTCGTCTTAATTGCGTGCGAGCCAAGTAGTGAGGGGCCTTTGCCACGTGCTTAAATACCGATAGATCGCAGGCTGACTCTACCCGTACACAACGCATCGGATCGTTTATACTGTGACATCACCGGAGCGGGCGCTAATAATCTATTTTCATAACAATAGATATAAGAAAGTTTTTTTTAAAAAGTAATTAATTTGTATTTTCCGCAAGGCTAACTATGGCTTTTAATATAGTATTACATACAGTACCTACAAAAAGTACGACTTTTATTTAATAACTATAATTAGCTGCATTCGTTTGTTTTTATTTATTTTTATTACCAACAAACGATTGTGAAAAAGTCGATAGTGTAAGAGCTAATTTGTGACAAAATATTTATTACTCTTGAATTTACAGTATATTTCTCCTAGGTGCTCGGATATGAGTTGAGTCGGTCCAGCGGTCAAGTTGTTTCACTCACTCTGTGGTCGTATCTATACTACAACATAAGGTGTTACAGCCCACAGGCACCGCTTCACATTAACTTGACATCTCTGTGATATCCGCTGCTGCAATTTAGCGCTTCCACTTTAAGCACCAAATTCCGAAAAATTCTTTCTTAATTTATGATTTTACCGAGCTGGAGATCATAATTTTTAAAACAATTTGTTCTTTATCGATTTCGGCTAGGTATTGAAGAAGATAAATGGCTTGTAATAATAATTAAAAAAAAAAACATTTTGTATAAATAATATTGATACTTTTGCCCTTTAAGGGTCAAAATCCAAAAAATTAATTTTATAAAATATGGTGTGACCAAAGAAGCCACTTTGGTATTTAAAGTATTGAGAAATGATAACATTTTTTCCACTTAAGGGTCGAATTTGGAGAAAGTTTTTTCTTAAAACATGATGTGACCATAGCGGATAATTTAATATTTAAGTCGATACCTCATTTATTGATTTCGGTTAGGTATCAAAGGACATAAATAGCTGGTGACAGAAGAATAGGTTGTAAAAATATTAATACTTTTGCCCTCTAAGGTTAGAATTTTTAAGAATTTCTTTCTTAAAATGTGGTGACGGAACCGAAGACATTACAAAGACCTCAATCTTTTAAAGGATACCTCGTTTATCAATTTTGTGTAACTGTCCAGGGAGATCAATGGCTCGAGATACAAAAAATGCATTTTAGAAAAATTGACATTTTTGCCCTTTAAGGTTCGTATTACGAATAATTCCTTTATTCATATATGATGTTACCACGGCGGAGACCTTAGTCTTTAATATGATATCTCATTTATCTATATCGGTTATATATTAAGGGAGATAAATAGCTCGTGCCACAAAAATGCGTTGTAGAACCATTTATACTTTTTCCCTTTAATGGTTGAATTCCAAAAACATTCTTTCCTAAAATATGTCACAAATAAGAGATAATATTCCTCATAATCTTACTCGATTTATCGATTTTGGATAGATATTCAGGGAGATAAGTGGCTCGACACACAAAAAAAACGCATTTTAGAAAAATTGACATTTTTGCTCTTTAAGGGTCGAATTACGAAAAATTCCTTTGTTAAAAGATAATTTTATCACGGCGGAGACCTCAGTCTTTAATATGATACCTAATTTATCTGTATCAGTTAGATATTAAGGGAGATAAATCGTTCGTAACACAAAAACGCATTACAAAAAATATTGATACTTTTGGCTTTTAAGAGTCTAATTCTGAAAAATTTATGTCTTAATATATGACGTCACTGAAGCGGAGATCTTAATCTTTAAAATGAAACTTCATTAAACGATTTTAGACAGGTATCCAGGGAAATAAATGACTGGTAACACAGAAAACAGCATTTTAGAAATATTGACATTCTTGCCATTTAAGGGTCGAATTCCAAAAACTTCATTTCTTAAAATATGATGTGACCAAAGTGTAGACCATATGCTTTAAAATGACACCTCATTCATTGATTTCGGTTAAGTATGAAAGAAGATACAGGCTTGCGACAAAAAAAAAAAAAAAAAAAAAAAAAAAATACCTTACAGAAATAATATACGAGCATTCTAACTAGATGGCGCCGCAGGAGAATATGACGATCTCGTTTCAGGTTAACCAACTTGAAGATGTTAGATCTTGACAAAGGAGGTAATCGCTATGCGATTGTAGTCCTCAGAATCACCATGTCACATTATTATGACGACAGTGATGTTAAACAAATATATTTTACTAGACGACCCGTGCGAAAATTTCGCGAATAAAATGCAATGAAAAGTGAGGTTGAATGTTTGTAATATAATGAAAAGTAGAACCGTACTTTTGTAACAAATATTTTTTTTAGTGTAATATGTACACATCAAAATACTCACAACATATTACGAAACAGTTAGGAAAATTTAAACACACTCTGTATTTACGACAAACTGTTACTGACCTTACAGTAACAGAATAAAACCAACCTGAACAAAATGCACACAACATATCAACGTCTCTGAAATATCTGTTGCTGTGCAAATAAAATGTTTACATTGGAACTGCATAGCAAAACGACAGTGTTTCAGTAACAGAAAAAAAAAATATATATCCGAAAAGCTACTTATTGAATAAAAAAAAGTTTATTGACATCTCTGTGATATTCGCTGCTGCAATCTAAGGACTTGACTCTGAACAGTCTCATACGCGCTACCAATTTTAAGCACCAAATTCCGAAAAATTCTTTCTTAATTTATGATTTTACCTAGATGAAGACCCTAATTTTTAAAACGATATGTCATTTATCGATTTCGGCTAGATATCGAAGAAGATAAATGGCTTGTAATAAAAAAAAACACGTTGTATAAATAATATTGATACTTTAGCCATTTATGGGTAGAATTCCAAAAAAATGCTTTTATAAAATATGGTGTGACCAAAGCAGCCACGTTGATCTTTAAAATGATACCTCATTTATCGATTTCGGTTAGTTATCAAGCGAGGTAAAGAAAAAAGTTTTAGAAATGATGATATTTTTGCCCCTTAAGGGTTAAATTTGGAGAAAGTTTTTTCTTAAAATTGATGTGACCATAGCAGATAATTTAATATTTAAATAGATATCTCATTTATTGATTTCGGTTAGGTATCAAGTGAAATAAATAGCTTCTGACAGAAAAATTCGTTGTAAAAATACTAATACTTTTGCCGTCTAAGGTTAGAATATTTACAAATTTCTTTCTTAAAATGTGGTAACGGAACCGAAGACATTACGAAGACATCAATCTTTTAAATGATACCTCGTTTATCAATTTTGTTTAATTGTCAAGGGAGATAAATGACTTGAGATACAAAAAACGCATTTTAGATATACTGATATTTATACCCTTTAAGAGTTCAAATCAGAATTTTTTTTTCTTAAAATGTGATGTAACCACAGCGGAAACCTTTATTTTTAGAATGATACCACATTTATCTATTTCGGTTTGATATTAATGGAGATAAACGGCTCGTGACACAAAAATGCGTTGTAGAACCATTTATACTTTTTCCCATTAAGGTTTAAATTCCAAAAACATTCTTTCTTAATATATGATGTCACCAAAGCTGAGTCATTACTCTTCATACTCCTACTTCATTTATCGATTTTGGTTAGAAATCCAGGGATATAAATGGCTCGAAACACAAAAAATGCATTTTAGAAATATTACATTATTGCCCTTTAAGGGTCGAATTACCAAAATTTCTTTCTTAAAATATAATGTTACCATGGCGTAGACTTTAGTCTTTAATATGATATGCCATTTATCGATATCGGTTAGATATCGAGGGAGATAAATAGCTCGTAACACAAAAATGCGTTATAGAAAAATGTATGCTTTTTCCCTTTAAGGGATGAATTCCCAAAACATTTTTTCTTAAAATATGATGTCACAAATCTGAGACATTACTCCTCATAATCCTACCTCATTTATCGATTTTGGTTAGATATCCAGGGAGATAAATGGCTCGAGATAAAAAAAAACGCATTTTAGAAAAATTGTCAGTTTTTGCACTTTAAGGGTCGAATTACCAAAAATTCCTTTCTTATAATATAATGTTACCATGGCGGAGACCTATATTATTTAATATGATACCTCATTTATCTATATCGGTTAGATATTAAGGGAGATAAATCGCTCGTGACACAAAAATCCGTTTAGAAAAATTTATACTTATTCCCTTTAAGGGTTGAATTCCAAAAACATTCTTTCTTAAAATATGATAGTCACAAATCTGAGACATACTCTGATAATCATACATTATTATCGATTTGGTTAGATATCCAGTGAGATAAATGGCTTGAGATACAAAAAACGCATTTTAGAAAAAGTGACATTTTTGTTCCTTTAAGGGTCGAATTACGTAAACATTCCTTTCGTAAAACATAATGTTATCATGGCGGAGACCTTATTCTTTAATATGATACCTCATTTATCTATTTCGGTTAGATATTAAGGGAGATAAATTGCTCGTGACACAAAAATGCGTTATAGAAAAATTTATATTTTTTCCCTTTAAGGGTTGAATTCAAAAAACATTTTTTCTTATAATATGTCACAAATCTCAAACATTATTCCTCATAATCCTATTTCATTTATCGATTTTGGTTAGATATCCAGGGAGATAAATGGCTCGAGATACAAAATCGCATTTTAGAAAAATTGACCTTTTTGCCCTTTAAGGGTCAAATTACGAAAAATGCCTATCTTGAAATATGATATTACCATGGTGGAGACCATATTCTTTAATATGATACCTCATTTATCTATATCGGTTAGATATTAAGGGAGATAAATCGCTCGTGACACAAAAACGCATTACATAAATATTGATACTTTTGCCATTTAAGGGTCGAATTACGAAAAATTTCTGGCTTAATATATGACGTCACTAAAGCGGAAATCTTAATCATTAAAATGATACTTCATTAAAACGATTTCAGATAGGTATCCAGGGAGATAAATGACTAGTAACACAAAAAACAGCATTTTGAAAAATTGACATGTTTGCCCTTTAAGTGTCGAATTTCGAAACTTCATTTCTTAAAATATGATGTGACCAAAGTGGAGACAATAATCTTTAAAATGACACCTCATTGATTTATTTCCGTTAAGTATGAAGGAAGATACAGGCTTGTGACAAAAAAATACCTTATAGAAATAATATATATGATAGACAGAATTAAGATTGTAATCTTTTGCAATTTATTTCCTTTTGTTGGCCCTATATATAAATCTTTTCATACCAACAACCTTTTGACCGTGTTTGTTCCGAAATGTTTGCAGGTTCTTTTATATTCAAGATCTATTATATTTTCTATCCGCAAATATTATGTTCGAATTTCTCATTGTGCAACTATTATTCCTTCCAATCTTAATCCTCTGTTAGATTAATCTGTCTTACTCGCCAGCTCTACCAACAATTCTCTTCTGTTCTTCTTTTTCCAGAGATCCTATATTTTTAAAAATATTGGGGCAAACACAATTTATTAAACTTGCTATTCTTTTTCTTTTCCCCTTAAACTTTTGATAGTAATACTAATATTATGGCCTTCATCTGTCTAATATACAATTTTTTTTTAATGAGTTGTTATGTTACGCTAATGCCAGTGAATTCTTATAAAACATTCGACAATAATGATTATTACTAGTAAAATAAATATGATCGACAAAAATTAATTAAACGTGGGAAGGGCCGCTAAGTTACATTTTTTTTTTTGCTGAAGTAGTAGTTTGCCACTTTACTGGCTGGTGTACTTCCAGTGAATCACTAGGAAAGGTTTCGGTTTTTACTTAGCAACAGCTTCCATCAATAATATTTTAAGAAAATAAAACCTATCAGATTATTTAAACTAATAGAATTTAGCAGAGATTTTGAAATTAAATTCTCTTCCCTTAGATTTAGGATAATAATGAAATATGTATAGAAGTTTTTTGTTTCTTACCATGAAGTGAAGGCGGCCGCGTAGCTCAACTTCCTCGAAGCTGAACGTCCGGAATGGCTGCCCAGACCCACTCAGCCTGCTATCCAGTGAGTCCCGTGGATGAAACTCCGCGGGAAGGTAAGGAACGGCCTGAGCGTGGCGCTGGCCCCGTCACATCCATTCTAGCGCCGATGGTTGTACAGGGAGTGCGGAGCTCTACCTCCGTCAATTCTACGGGATGCGGCAGGAGCCGTGACCTTTAAGTTGCCACGAACTGACTGTTCGCCGAGCAACTCAGTACAACTTAAAATGGTCAGACCATACGCAAGCGATCGCCATGCAAGGCTGCTTCGCTATCAAGTACACATATCATTGTTGGTTACATCGCTTGCGAACGAAGTGCTTCAGTTCATGAATCTCTAACCAAAGAACTATATTCCTGTTTTTGTTCGATTCATGTATTTATTGCTGATTTCTGTAATTACACGTGGCCGTTACGTAAACAATGACAACCATCTTCTGTCATACAAACATGTCATAACACTTTATATCAAATATACAGATTAGAAAACTAGAAGAGTGTGCTTCTAATACACCAGGCACCAATGGGAACGAAGAGTTACAGCTACTGCCAAGTATTAATTTAACATTATATTCTTAAGTAAAAATTAGGTACAAGTTGAACACATAAATGTGCAGTGATAGTAGACGACAGTGTAAATAGTTAACGTCGTTCAAAATAGTTGCTAATGCTACTCACAGCTCTGTACCAACGATCGCAAAGGCAGGCATTGAACGCCACCAACTGTGTGTGAATAGGTAATGTGAGCTTAGTTACGAAAACGTTTTCGACGCAACAGCTAATTCATTTTCTGAATGAGATCATTGTCACGTTGACAAACATCAGGCAAATAGGGAGAGAGTTATAACACTTCCCGTTCCCAACGATACAGATCCCTACCATGTGTTGCAGTATCACCCTGCAATACGGACACACAGCCTCTGTCTGCCAGCAGTAATTCACAAAGGCTTTCACATTTATATACAGTGCTGCAAATTATACGGATTTTTGTAAAAAGTTAGGATTTTCTGATTTTTTAAAAATATCTACGGATGTTTGCTGCTTTTTACTGTTTGTTGATTTTTCCTTATATTGGTGTTTTATTAAACCTTGAGCGTAAAGTGTTAATGCATTACAGAATTGTCAATAATTGTGAATCGTTACCGCGCAACCGATTCTGTGAGCCGACGATTGAAATAAAAAAGCTTATATTTTGTTTGATTACAGATTTTAAAAGACCGTAATACAGAACTATCGGCGCACTCTTTATGCATGGTGACACGCTGGTTGACACGGCTTACAGAGCAGTTCCTTCCGAGAAGGCCTAACCAATATCCGACAGTCAAAGGGGTCGCAGTTTTTAATATTTCCTGTTACAGAAATTTAATGTCAACAAGGAAAATGAGATATTTCTTACTTTCAATGTAGAATATTATTTTTCTAATTTTAAAGACCTGGAAATAAAAATTATTCTTAATTTTGATTCTCTCTTCAATAATTATTGTTCCGTCTTTCAGTTAGCGAGTCTTCTGATTTTTGTACCCAATCTACGAAAATTTTAGCGGGCATCTACGGATATTCAATGCCAAGAGGCTGGCAGCACTGTTTATATACTGTATTTACAGTGTTTAGAAGGAATAACATAGCTGCCTTTATTTATGGACCTACATATGAAGTTATTTTAAATTGTGAAAGCCGGGTGACATTTAGCCAGTGTACATCTAACAACTCTACACGTAATTAGTACTGGGAAACCAGAATTTCAGAGATACGGTGAACACAGTTCGAGTTGCCACAAAAAGACGGAAGGTGGTAGTTGGATCATCATAAGTACTCCAACCAATCTTGAACAGCGAAATGCAAAATAACTTGCGCAAATATGTAACAGGAATATTTAAACTATTGTAATTTAGCAACTACGTTAATGGGTGTAGAGTATTTATTATATTAATTTTTTTCAGTTGCTCCACGGCATAATTATACATGCTTAGGGTACCTAGTTATTTTTTAAAGATATATTTTTAAAATTAATCCATTTTCCCTGACAACATATAAGAAAAATCAATCCATTTTAAAATATATTTGGTTCAAGGCAAATAAATATACTGTGTTATCTAATACGTCACATTTATTTCACTTATGACTGAATTGTTACTATCAACTAGTTACTTTTTTTAAATTAATCAATCTTCCCTGACAACATACAAGAAAAATCAATTCAATTTAAAATATATTGGTTCAATTGAAATAAATATACTGTGTTATCTAATACGTCATATTTTATTTTGTTTGCAACTTAATTGTTACTATCGGAGAATCCAGATACAAATTATTCAGGAGACCTGCGGTACACCACACGTGCTGAAGACGGCGTCCAAGGAAACAACCTGTCGGCGTAGCAGAGGAGCACAGTATACGCGTCATACAGGCTGAACAGGGAACAGTTCAAACGCGAAGCTTGGGCTGCCTCTGCCTTTCTCTCCTCCAGCCAACCCAATACGGCGAAGGCGCAATCGAGCTAACAGCGGGCGACGAAGACCCTTCTTGTCAAACACTGTGTCCAGGAAATAGCTATAGAGGAAGACCTGTAGCGGACAAAGCCCTGAAACAGGCCACATACGAGGAAATTATCGAGCAAGGAGCAGCAAAAGACAAAGAAGCCCTGCAGAGGACCACACACTCCGAAGAAGGAACAGTTGAAGGCTAAGCACTGAGTGGATCCCATACGCCAAATACGGCGCTCAGGAGACAGCAGAGGATGAAACAATCGCCAAAGAAAGTGTCTGAGTAACAGCTGTAGACCAAGAACAGTGGCGTACCTAGGTCCTTAGAAAGCCGACCAGAGAAGAGCTCAAGACCAAGTCATACCCCACTCTCTTCTTCTCCGTTGCCCCCTATACCACGCCAAAGGGTAGAGACGAGATTGTTGTTTTCCATTTATTTATAAAATAACCACAGAAGATGTAATCGTAGGCTTCCGCGGCCAGAGTCAGTTGATTCGTCTGTTTCAAGAAACATTACGCGGTGCCACCCGGACAGCCAAGAATCAACCACAGAAGATGTTCTCACTTGCTTCCTAGTAGAGATGTAGCGGATTTCCGCATCCTCAAGTGAGTAACTTTCGCATAAAATCCTATTCCCGCTTCCTAAACTTTTAATGCGAATGTACAGCGGAGGTTTCGATTACATTGCAATATATGTTACTCTTTTCTCTTTATATGAGATTCGGTCCATCGTCGCTTAGATAACAACAACGTGGTTGTTTTTTTCTTATGACCTTGCAATAAAAGTAACAATGAACTGAACGGTGTTATTACCTAGGCGACGAATTTGCAAGTTGAACTTGTTTGTAAAGTTAAACTGCCTATTCACAGTCCAACTTATCGGTGTAGTACTACCGTCGAATGCGTCAACCATTCACGCTACTAGAAGGGAACTGGTACAACAAATTGTTCCAAGCAATCCTTCCCACCTGTACTTTCTCGTGGCACACCAGTGTCCTTATCGCACACTCGTAGGGTGTTTCCTCCAATCAAGATACAACGCCATAGCTTGTTGGACGATAATGACCCGTGTTGGTTGTCTGGGAGTCCAACGGTATCTAACATCTACTACATTCAGTCCTGTAATCCCTTTTAGTGCTTATCTCTTATCAGAAAATCGAATCATAGTAGGTCCTACAAGCTGGATTGTGAATGGGCCGCTAGGAGCGACGGAAAGGTGGGTGCGAGCAGGGAGATGTGCAGTGACGTGGCCTTGTGCTTTAGGCTTGAATTAATCGAGCCGCGTAGTCACACAGAGTTCATATGACAAAGGTTGTTTCTTTGACGCCCGCGTAGTTATATAAATAATTTAATTCACTTGTGAAACTATCTCACGTTTTTTGTTAGGTTATATGGAAATAAACTTTGGTTATGAAAAAATGTAAAATTTGGTACAAAAATATACTTATTTTGATTTTAAGTTTAATTTTGATAAAATATTAAAATACAAATAATTATAAATTTATTTTTCCACATCCGCTTCCGCAAAACATTCGCACCCGCAGATAACCCTATTTCCTAGTGAGACGGACTGCCTTATCGGGATTGTTCAACAACGGCCGTCGATGTCGTTAGGTTCTGATAAACTTCGCTACCGGGTGGACACATGACCTGACGCCAAGAGTTCACTAACAGAATTACCTCCAATGCCATCAGTAAAATCATCTGTAGTGGCGAATGAAATTGTACTGATTCTCTAAACCCTATCAACTACAAGCCAACGGACTTGTTTGTTTTTCATGAACTCCAAGAAATTTTCAGTTGAACGATTAATGTTTTTGTTGTTCAGGAATGTTTTTTTCTTGCGCTTTTCTTATCTTATTTTTATTTTAAACTTAGTGAAGTAATAAATTTCCAGCTATTTTTGTGGTTTGGTAAATGACATTTCAATAAAATAGTAGACTCCTTTCAAATTATACTGTACATCGTGTTGCTCTATACTATTGCTTTATCTCGATTTCTCTTCTTTTTAATGATTCTATTTACAGAAAATAGCGATATTCCTCACCATTCCAGTCTAATAAAGAACTTTAAGTAAGGGAATGAAAATCTCTAATGTTTGATCCA
Source organism: Vandiemenella viatica (assembly GCA_031002005.1). Classification (NCBI taxonomy): domain Eukaryota; kingdom Metazoa; phylum Arthropoda; class Insecta; order Orthoptera; family Morabidae; genus Vandiemenella; species Vandiemenella viatica. Next base: position 287,960,131 of record JARYHS010013630.1, on the reverse strand, counting down.
TGTTCATACCGTTTTTACGGATCACTAACACTATTTAACACTTCGGTACATACATAACGGAATAGTAATAGAGATTGGAGGCTGTTTATAACAGCCTGTTGAACAAGGTCTATAGAGTACGGTGCACCCAGGAAGGGGTTAATGACACACTGATGTGTTCTTACAAGTGTTTTGCTAGTGTCAATTGTTTTCTAAATGTTTTTGTGAGAGCATTTTATGTAAGTGCGGACGGGTATTTTTACTCGTTTTGTATCCTCACTGCTTCAATATATTTTCAAAATAATTTATTGAATTTTTAAAGAAGAAAATGTGATAAATGTAAAATAGTTTTGTAAAAGATGAAAAATTAAAAGTAGATTATTTAAAATAATTGAAAACACCTGAAAGAAAGAACTATCTTCATTACTTACCATAGTTTCGGAGGCAGAAACAAGAGAGAAGAAAGAAAAGAAAAACGAATTTGTAAGCATAGAATGCCGAGTGATTTATGAGAGAACAATGAAGGAAGAGTGTAAGAAACTGAAATTAACGACATGATTTTAAAATAATCCTCTGAATTGTAGTTGAACCATTTGTCTCTTTCGTCTCGCTTGTAATGCTACCCGACTGGATGTACGCGTGCCTTTAATTCCCTTTTACTGGATCCTCGAAATTGTTCTGGGGCCGATGAAAAATTGATCCTTCGGAGCGAATGCGAAGATAGAAAACTCACCAAGCTTTATACGGTTTGCAAGGTATTTTACTCACAGTCTGCCAACAATCGAAAATATTAACAGGTCGCGGGCATCTACAGAGTATCTATTTCTATACACTGAAGTTCGCAACATTATAGATAGCATATCATATTTACACCAAAATTATCATCTTCTTCCTGCATTCCAATACTTATAGGTAAGAAGGAGGAAAAATACATATAAACACAGCTACGTATCTTATTCTCCTGCTTTCATTGCGATTCAAATATTTTAATTAGGGAAGTACACTGAATGAAACATCCAAAGGGGGAGGAGGAAACGAAATGAAAGTTCATGGGTTAAAAGAGTGTTATTTCAGTGATTACAAGATCCAATCAATTTTCAAAGAACTTGGTAGTATGAGCCCACTTATCAGTAGGATCTCTGGCCATGATAATGCACTGATTCGGTTGGGAAGAGTGTCATAAAGCCTTTGTGTCCTCTCCTGAGTCAAGCTGACTCACAACTATAGTAACTGCTCCTTGATATCCTGGACACTGGTAACTGGACGGAGCTGACGTCGTAGTCGGTCCGTTTTGTCTTGCTTTGGATTATATTTAGTCCAAAATCTTCCTTCAGTATTTTGTTTGCTCCATTATTAACTTTTCAATATCCTGTCTGTTTTGCTAATAGGACAATATCATCAGCTAATCATAGCGTACCGATTTTTTCTCCTTAAACACTTATGCCATATTCAGTTTTTTTAATTTACTTCCTCTATTTCTTTCTTTACGTACAAGTTGAGTATTAATGGAGATTGACTCCCTGTTAAAGGGATTCGTGTCTCATAATTCTCTACTTTGAATGCAGCCAGTTGTTTCTTATATTCTTCTAACTCGATTTTATAATTTTGTACATCTTGTTCCATCTAACATAATCAGAAGCGCTTTCTAAATCAACTAACGCCATAAAAGTATCATTGTTTTTATTTATACGCCCTTCAAATTAATCTTAAAGCCAGAATTGCTTTTCTTGTACCACGGTTTCTACTAACTGATCTTCAGATACTACGTCTTCTACTCTCCTTTATTTTCTGGTGAGTAATTTTGAAGCATGTGATGTTAGAACTATAGTGCGATAATTGTTAGATTGTGCTTTCTTCGGAGGTGTGAAGATGATACTTGCGTTACAATTACTTGGAATATCTCCTGTTTCGTAACTGTTTGATATCAGTTTGCATAACCTTTGGATTCTTTCTTCTCCTAGGGATTTCAGAAGTTTTTCAGGAATCTCATCAATTCCAACCTTGATTTCAAATCTCTCAAAGTTATGCTAATTTATGTTCTTAAATCATGATTTCCAAAGTCATCAATGTCGACATCGCCTTCTAAAATCATTCCCATCATATAGTTACTGGACGTATTCTTTCAATCGGTTATCTCTATCTTTTGAGTTTATAAGAGGTTTCCCATTAGAAACTTTAAATTTTATACATATTTTCTCAATTTCTCCAAAATTTTGCTTGATCCCCCTATAGACATATGTACTTTACCCACAACCATTTCATTTTCTACTTTTTCAAACTATTCTTGCAACCACCTTTCTTTTGCTATCTTGCATTTCCTGTTTGTTCTATTTCTGTACTGCTCTCTTCCTGCTTCATCCTGAGCATTTTTGTGCCTCCTCCTCTTATGCATCAACTCCTAAATTTCTTGTGTGTTCCAATTTTTCCGAAGGTATTTTTCCTAACGCTTAATGTTTCTTTACCAGCTTATAACCTTCATCCTCAGTTGAACTCCTTTCAGAGTTATTACTTAGACACATGTTTACAATCTCTGTAAATCTTTCTCTCATGTTAGATTGTTTCAATTTATTCACTTCCATTGAACTCTGCCTGTGTTGCTTCTTTATTCTCTTAAAATTCAGCCTGTACTTCATAACTATGAGATTGTATTTAGAATATAAGTCAACTCCTGGTATGTTTTACAGTCTAGCACTTGATTCCTGACTCTCTGTTTGGCCATTGTATAATTTAGCTGATATCTGCCTGTGTCCAATGGTCGTTTCGAGATGTATGTCTTTCGTGCATGATTCTTAAATAACGTGTTCGCCACGACTAGTTTTATATCTTTCACAAAATTGTAACAAACTGTTTCCACGCTCATTTCCTTCTGCTGTACCAAAACTTCCTACAGTATTCCTGTCTTCTCCTTCTCCCTTTACTGTATTTCTATCACCCATGATTATTATATTTTTCTCCCCTTTACTTATTGGATTAATTCGTCAGTTTTATCGTATGTTTTCCGTAATTTACTATCATTTTCCTGTGACGATCGCATACGCACTTGTACTAACGTTGTTGGAGTAGGCTACCCTCATCGGAATAATCCTGTCACCAAACTGTTCGTAATAACTAGCCGTTTCCCTAGTCTCTTGTTCATTACAAATCCCACAACAGTACTGTATCTCCATCGACAGCTTTTGTGTTAATTATTCTGTGTTCCCCATACCGAAATCCTGTGCATCCTTCCACTTAATCTCACTAATCTCAATGATATCTAACTTGAGTCGTTCCCTCTCCTTTTATGTTTTCTAACTTACCTGCCTTATTCGGACTTCTAACTATCCAACTCGTAGAATGTTTCTATCCATTCTGCGACTCCTCCCTGAGCAGTCCCCACGGGGAGATACGACTGGGGGACTATTTTATCTTCGGAATATTACCCAGGAAGAAGCCATCATTCTATACGAGAGGATTACTTCGCCTCGGGATACCTCTGATTCTTTAATGCAGTGGCTTGCCGTTATCTTCTGCATCTCCATGCCGTTGATCATTTCAAATTCACCCGTCTTTAAGGGCCGTTTACAACCCAAAGGACAAGACTGTGCATTGGACAACAACCCGCTCTTCCTCTATCCTTTGAGGAGGCCATTGGCAAGCAATGGGTGACACATTATACTTGGAATCACTCAGTCGCTATAGCCTCGTCCGTGAAAATGGGGTGCACCACGTGAAGGAGAGGTTGATATTTGGTTAGAAGAGCCTAATATAGTCTCTCCAAAGTACTTACAACTCACAAACATTTGTAGTGTTAACTATGAGAATATCGAAATGTTGAGATACTCTCACTCTGTTTCAGACGAAATGGTGAATTTATCTGAGATCATATATTATGTCGTCGCATGGCTTTTTTCACAGAAGCGCTGTGCTCTCTGATTCAGGCGCTCCATTTGGAATTCTTGCTGTCACTGCTAGTGGAGTTCACCTTTCTAGCCTCCCTTTGGAAGGCAGAGAGTATAAACTCGGATCGAAAGAGACATAAATCGCTGGTACAAACATGTATCACGATTCGAAGTTAACAACTGGCCCGATGGGACAACCTGAAACACATCTGGAATCAAACACCCCCCCCCCTCCCCTCTCGAAACACTCACAACGTCATGTAGAACTTCTTCAAGTGATGATCAGCTAATGCTCTGAGGGAATCCACAACAAGCTAACTTCAGAGCTCCCAGCTACTTTTTGGGGTTGCCCATACTAAGCCACCAGGTTACGAACAGTTTCTTGTACTGCTGAACTGAGTCAGTTTAGCACACCTATGTGACTGTCCCGTCAGGTGACTTCAGTTCATTGCCAGCCGTCGTTTACCGACAGCCTACTGCCGCACGGCATCCACTCTCTCAGCCTGGGAAGCACGAATGACGGTTGATGTGGAAGAACCTGCGAGCGGTACTTGGTACTTCAGGGTTGTTTCTTTCAAAACTGCTGCCATCTCTTACGGCAACTTCCAATTGCTTGTCCTTCGTCAGCAATGATAAATTAAAGCTGCGCACATCGATCACTTCAACCCTCGTCTGCACACAGCAGCAACAGTCCCATCACAAACCCACTGTGTTCTTGTAAACGAGTATCAAACAGAAGAACTGACGGAGTAAAACAATGTTCAAAACACCGATATCAGGAGCTATCCTCTAAGGCTACACACTGGTGAACTTTAAGGAAAAGAGATATGAGAAAACGGACGAACATCCATGAATACAAGCAGAAAACAGTTTACCAACAGCGTTAAATTCTTCACGCAGCAAACTAGTTGCAGTGACAACAGTCAGAAGGACCATTTTCTATAACTGTAGACGACAGACTCAAAGATAAAATAAAAACTATCTACCGTACTACAGATAAGTAGAACAGACTACTCGACCACAACTTTCTCAAGGACTGGCTGTACATAAAAAGTCCTCAAGCAAGCGCCTCTGATTCCTCCATTTGGATTTTAAAGTGAGACCATTTCGGAAGTTTTCTTCCTTAAGCCGAAGCATGAATGTACCATTATACATCAAGCAATAATAATTACTTCAGTGTCAGAATGCCTGGTCTTTTCTCTGACTGCTGAGTTCGATTTTCACATTAGAACGCCGATTAATTGTTGTAATTTATCTCTTTCCTACCAATAGATCAGAACACAAACTGAAGTAATTTCCCTGAGCTATACACATGTACACCTAGATTGTTTCTGTTCCATAATCTAAAAATCTAACTTACTGCCGTAGGATGAAATATTATCACTGTAAATTATTTTCATCACTTATCTAAATTTAGTAATTGACATTTTTATCGATTTAGGAAGATTTTCCCAGTTCGTTTTTAAATATGTTTTGTCGATATGAATTTAGTTTTCGGTTCATTAAAATCGTCGTATTAAGCTTGTGACACCTCAAGTCTCGAATTCCGATAACTGTTTTGATTTTCAATGGACCTAAGCACTTACTTCAGCAATGGAAAACCTTGTCGGGTAACTGGATTCCGTAGTTCTGGTTCCACATAAAACCGTAAGCTGGGTCTAGCGGCCTTAAACAGCTACGGCATAGGCGGATAGAGCAATTGGTAGAAATTTCCACAAAGCCATTAACACGACATGACATTTTTTACACTATCATTATTTACATGACATCGTTTATCTCATATATTACGATTCATTTTCGAAAGGGAAAACGACTATAAAAATAACTCCTTTATCTGTGCGTATATTTTTTAGTTAATGAACACAAGCAGAGCGATGATTTTAAAGTAGCGTGAACAGTTCTGCTTCTTGTTTAGTAGTTTTTTAATCTGACGATAAAAAACGATGCTTACGATTCGGTCGATGATTAGACGTTTAGGGATCGGATTTTCATGAACTAATATGTTTGGAGGTTCAAGAATTAATAGTATAACATGTCTGATTTCTGTGTTGAATTAATAATCTACCCCTTGATCAATCCTTGCACGAAACAATATTAAAGTTCCATTAAGTAAATTTTTTTATGGCCCCACCGACGTGAAGGTCCTTAGAGGGTGAAAAAGAACGGAGAAAAGGAACGGGAAGGAATTCGACCATGAACATTTCAAGGAATCATATCAGCTTGCTCCTGGAGTGATTTCGGGAATATGGATGGATGGAAGGGGAATCGAATACGCGACCAGAGCCCTTCCACTCATTTTTTACGGAATGGAAGGTGGCGGTTCGGAGCCTGTGAACAATGAAGACTCTAGGTGATGGTAATGACCTGACACCTTGGCTGGTTTTATAGTATTAGTCTCATAAAGTGACTAACACATAATTCGGGGTGAATCGTGAAGTAGGAGTAGCTTTACTTTCATTGGTACCTGTCATTTGGAACGTTGCTGAATAAAATACAGTCATATACCTAGGAAGAGTGACACTAGAGCAGTGAAAAAAACAATTGGTGCCTCAGGAATTAGTAAGTTGACCTGATGCCCTGCGACAGACAAAAGTTTGGCAGATGAAGCGTTTTGCATCCAGTTGGATCCTGCCATAGCTATACATGAATTGATGTATTGGCTCTCCCAAGAGCTGGTTCTTCTGGACGGATCCGGAAGTACAAAAAACTAGAATAATCGAGATGGGGAGAAGTCATGAATGTCTTATGTATCTGCTCATTTTTCTGTTTAGATGTCTCGATGGCACCTGAAATCGCTATAGTGTATCATAGTCTTTGGAGAAATGAAGTCTTCACGAGTGTACAGCCGGATAGTGTTTTGAAAACACGATATTTCGACGACTAGCTCCGTCGTCTTCATCAGGTGTCGGGACGCTTGCACAGGTCAGACTATCCGGCGGTACACCCGTGAAGACTTCATTTCAAGCATACGGCGGGAAAGTCTCCGTTCTTACGTATTTGGAGAAGCTCGCCGAGGTGTTGCAGTAGTATTACATCCGATTTAAATACGTTTTCAGCAAGTAGACCATGAACACGAGAAGCCGAGGTGCGGGGTGGTAGCTGACATTTGATAGTGTGTGGGTGAATGGGGCGCGCAGGCGCCACCGAGCGAGGATGAACGGGCGGCGGCGGGGTGGCAGTAGCGACGCGGCGGGCGGGCAGACAGGTGGCGGGCGGGCGGCTACCTGTTGCGGGTGAGTAACACCACTCGGCTAGCTGATTCAGCCAGTCACGCTTGAAGCCGTTATAGTCCCGTCGATTCTGAGTCCCTATGAACGAGATATTGTCATTTATCACTGTCACTTTGTCAAAGCATCTGAGGAAGGTCTTGTGTCTGTCTGGAGAACTTTCGGGATAACTATCAGGCTAAAGCTGTCTAAATACAGAATTTGTTTAATTTTGTTATTACTATTCATTATAGAAATGACTTCTCTTGGAAAACTATATAAACTAACAACGATGATTGTAATGAAGCGTACGTTGCTATATGTTGAAACGTCTTCAAATTTGCGGTTTGTCATTTAAAACCTTATTTTAATATTTTTGTTCAGATCTACAAAACTCACGCAAGTCGTTTCAGGGTGGTGTGGTTAATAAAAATTAATAATGCGGGTAAGTTGACAGCAATCACAAAAAGTTTATTTCTTGTTTGCTATTATGTTTGATGGAGGTTAATTTATACTTTCGATGAATTATGTTAACTTTAGTAATAAAACTAGTTGTCAGAAAAGTTTCTTTTTAATTTTTTGTTCTGATTGTGTTGGACCACTGATAGTGATGTTTTAGAGCCTTGTTTGCTTGAACCATAGATAACCATAGATAACTGGCCGTGGTTTGAATAGGAGCAAAAATTTGTACACACAGTCATTGGACGATATTATTCCATAATGTTTGCACATTATAGCCAGCAAATATATACTAATAGATTTTTTTAAAACTGCTTTACGTCTCTCAACAGCGAGGTCTTTAGAGACGGGAAAGGATGGGGGCAAGGAATGGGAAGGAATTCGGCCATGGCCTTTTGAAGGAAGCATCCCGGCATTTGCCTGGAGTGATTTGGGAAACCATGGAAAACCCAAATCTGGATACCCTGACGGGGATTTGAACCGCCGTCCTCCCGAATGCGAGGCCAGAACGCTATCCGTTACACCACCACGCTCGGTATACTAATCGAGTAAAAACGTTCGAAATAAGGGCAGTTTCGCACAAGAAATATGTATTGTCACCTGTTGATGTTAATTGTAGCTCTTTTTCAGGCTCTTTCTTCGGTTTAAAAAACTGAATTCCACATCATGTAGATTAGAAGTATCGCACATTAACGTGTACATTTTGTAGCATTTAGCGACAACTGTAATCATGTCGCATCAATGACACAATGCTTAACTTTCAAAGATGTTAATAATCTCGGCGATTGTGATTACAGTAAATTATATATTACTAATGATTATTACGTTTGATTGACATATTGCGTTAACTTTAATGTTTTAAATTTCTGAGAACTGATTAAATAAATAGCTGAAGTCAAGAAACGAAACATAGTCCAAAGAAAAGTAGTGTAATTTTTTAGATTATTTTGCCATTTGTATTTTATTAACATTGCTCTTAACTCAGAGTAATTACATTTTAAAGTACCTATAATAAATTTTACTGAAACTGATGATTGCAATAGTGACATGAGCGGCCACGCGGTGCGGCGTAAAGCGGAGTCCTCTGCTCAGTCTGAAAATGTGTCAATCATTGGTTTTTGTGTCTGACCTACTACATATAAAAATTTCGTTTAGGTCATTCGAGTACGGAAGCTTGATGCGTGAGACTTGAAGTACACTTGCTTGGTTTTTCTACTTGTCGCTATTAGTTTTTCATTAGATTATTATTATTATTACCTTTAGGTGCATTTGTTTTAGTTATTTTTGATAACCATCAATTAAATATTTTGAAAAATCGTTCTTAACTTTTAAATGAAGTTTTACTGCTGGCCGCAACATTTTATTTTTTAATTACAGCCATCTTGCATTATTTTGATCTACGGGCGGCAAGACACATATCCGCGGCCGGACACAAACCGGTGACTATTTTACAAGATATTGTATATTAATAGAACGTGAGATGTAACAATGATTTTTCCTTTATTAAAACCACCTGTGGTTAATTATTTTCGTTTTCAAAGGCAGACATTATTTTCAATAGCTCCCATATCAACTTACAAAATAAGTAAGTACTATATACTGAAGAATTTGTAAGCAAAATCATCTTATGTGGTCTTAATTAAACCCACTACCATAGGCCTTCAGAGTAATATGTATAATGCTTTTTGAGGAACATTGTTGATAAATTCGTCATTAGCGATATATTGCCTGCTTTAAATCTACATCTGGCAGTCATTATACTGCGAGGATTCACAATTCTTCCAGAGAATTCTATCATTTACACATTTTTGCGCTGATACATCTCATATTTTTTTATTTTTATGACAAGAAATACTTTATTATAGTTGTTCCTATCGTCCTATTACCGTAAAATCTATTGTAGTAAATTTCTGCTATATCTCGCATAGCAAAATTGGGCCTGCGCTGATGTGTCTCCAACGATTAGGTTGCATATTTCAAGAAACCGTGTATCATGCAATTACTTTAGTAAAATCGGCACTGCCAAATACCTACTTTATCTAACGTAATGAAGCATACTCCAATCCAAGTTGAGGACATACACAGGGAACAAAGTGGACTTCCTGAAAGAAGTCAGCCAATTTATGGAGTATATCAAAAACTTAGATATGTAGGTCTAAATTACATGTATGAAAGAAATTCTTTACAATGTTATATGTAATTTTGCCATATGACAAATAAAGAAATAATACTCTAAACGAATAATGAATTGTGAATATGGACATCAAAAGAACCGCATGTAAAATATATCAGTATACATAAGTCAGATATAGGCAGAGATACCTTTCATCTCATGTTGTGGTAGAATGGTCGATGTTCCAAACCAAAGCCAGGAAAGCATTCGAAATAATGACAGAGGTTTACCTACACTGTCAGTCATCATGTGCGTTAGATACTGATATCATTTCTTCTAGAGACGGTTAGAGACTTTAGAGATAAAATTACTCCAAATCCGTTACTTGTTAACCATTGTACTATGAGAGTATTTATAGTCTCTCAAGCTCCAGTTTCAACTGGAGAACTTAACTGACTTAATGTCGGCTACGGTAGCGCAGCGTTGGCCTCACCAACTCTGCCGGTTTCTGTCAGAACGACGGAAGGGGCTGCTTTAGTTAAATGTTGCGTTCATCGTACTTTGTCTCTACTGTTCACTACATTAATAAAATAAAAAATATAAAAATGCAGTCGCTAAGCGAAGTACATAAGGTGATATATAACGATATGTTTATGTCATACGGGCACTGAAGAAGGTAAGTGTGTGTTAGAACCGTGTAAGCTGCGTGCTAACATGTTTTAAATACCTCTACCCCCGATATAAGATGGGATGCAGCTAGAAAATTAAAACGAAGTAAGCTTATCAAAATTCAGCTTATCCATTATTCGGACATCAAGTCCCCAGACAAAGACTTAAATCTAGTAAAGTTTCCTGAGGGCAGCGTTTGCATTATATGTACCGCTGTGGTGAGATCGACTCACGTATGACAATGCCTATCCACTGTAGAGGCGCTATCCCTAGATGCAGAGCTGAACTGAAAAACATGGAGAGCTTTAAACTAGTTGAGAAGTGGTGCAGGCAGCACGAAAGATAATTTAATAAGATGGCGTTATCTCAAGGATCTAAAAACTACATGTGGATGTATGGTAGAAAAGACTTTCTAGCCTCAATACGATTCCCCGCAGTGCCCAACAATATGCACCTCGGAAGACCTGAATGCCAGCGACAAAGTTGTGCAAGTTGCTGACGTTTGGTCTTAGACGTATGATTAGCGTTGACTGCTATACTTCTTTTTTCTCTTCTTCTGTTATTTTAATTTCTTGTTAACAAGTAATTGTGCTTTCTATTTTATCTGCAACGCTTTTGATATGAAATAAATAAACGAACGTATTTTAAGTTGTTATTACGGAACACGCATATCTGAGGTGGGCAGGAGCTATGATTCTAGATAGCATTAGCCCAGTCGATTGTGGAAAATGTACTAGAAGCTGTAATTGGATGGATTTGAACTCGTATTCCGTTTATCTGACAGCATCTGCTGGTTGCGTTTACACCATGCAAGGCGACTGGAGAGACAGTAGGCAGGAGAGCGAACTAGCATGCTAGTAACAATTGAAGACAGTTCACTGTCAGGACAGTTGCCCGTTCTACGTTGAAATTGTCAATATTACAAGAAGCAATTAATATTGAAGTTGATTTTTTAGTTATAAAGTTGAATTAGGGAGCGTGCATAAACCACGTAGCTCCATTTTGGCCTCTGTGAACCCCCCCCCCCCCCCTCCACACGTAGCCCTACGTGGCTTAGGCCTCTACCCCCCTCCCCACCACACGTAGCACGTAGCTTTTTTCCCTTTTTATTCCAGAAGACATTTTGTACTGTTTTCTCTTGTCAAACTATTGTAAATTACATACGGAGATAATAAACTGAGGGAAATAAATATTCACATGCTGTTGTGAGTTCTGTTACTCATTTTAATTGTGAAAAATGTTATGAAAAGAAAGTTACGTGGCCTGGCCCGGATCCCCTCCCTCCCCCAACGTAGCCCAGCGTAACCTTTCTGTTAGGAGGCGCTCACTGGTATAGATGATAAGAATTTTGTCAGTGGACGTTCACGGAAGTAGAAAATCCCAAGTTGATCGGCTATGGTATAGTGTTCCTCTTGGCAGTACCTGTCCGCCGGAGGCAGTACTGCTCCTTAACTCCCTCCCCCGCACTGGTGGTGCCGCTGCATGGCTTTTTCTCGGGCGGTTTTCTCGCTCATGCGGCGAAGCTGACACCATTCCACATTCCCTAAGGGAGTTTGCTCCAATTATACTTACATTCCTCTTATTCTAATTCCACTTTCTTACTTTACACTTCGACATTTTCAATTTCAGAGTATTAAATTGTTTTATAAACAATATTTTTTTTGCTTAAGTCAGAAGTCAAACGAACAGAGTTACTGTACACTCTCTGAAAACACTCGCTGTGCCCTTATTACCTGGCCATTCGTCCCTTTTGCGTCATGCAGCTGCTGGAAGAAATATTCTCTAATATACATACTGCTTTAAATATCGTTCACTTCGTTGTCCTCCGTTCAGTAGTTTTTATATAATAGTCGTTCCAAAATGGAAAGTATTCATGTCGTTTGTAACTCTGGGATTCTACCTATTACCGATCGGAAAAGCCAATTAATATTATCTAGTATGTTGACATTTCATTTAGGTACACAATAGAAACTACTGTTTGGTATTTAACTGCTAAACATACTATTCAGATACACAACAGATTCGTCGTTTCGTTACCCGGCGGGAGAGATGCGGCTAATATATTTATCCCAAGAAGTTTTCTCTGCCGAACGCTGTTTACTCCGTAGTTCTCCGTTCTTAGTCTTTGGGTACTACCCGTTTCGAATTCTTACGGTTTAATGCCACCCCTAATTCTGAGAGGTCACCCAATACGGTAGTTGGAAGACCTATTCACGTCAGCAGTTCCATACTATTCTCAAGGAACTGTTTTCTTCTCAACTGAAACACATCCGATGCCATTAACAGACACAAACACATATCGTTGATCACAATGCAGCATTGTCAAATACTCCCCCATTCAGGCAGCATTCTGCCCCCCCCCCCCCCCATCATCAACAGGTAAAAAACGAGGAGCAAAGGAATAGAATGTATCGTAATGGTGGAAAGTTTACTGCTCAGCTGTTCAAGGTGTTCTGAACCACCTTCCGCTACATTCACCATAATATCTGCCAAACTGTGTGGGTCAGTTTCAGATACACACGAAAACCGTCATGATGACAATTACAGCAGTTTTAGTGACCAAACATACAGTTGGTGTGAATTTTTGACACAAGAAGAAATAGGTAGTCTGTATTTAGTCATCCTGTTTAGATTATATTATTTTGTATTATCATTTAATAGATAAACTAAAACAACACTGGCGTCTAACAATGTTGTGAACAACTGAATAACTAAACTTAATGTGGTTTGTTATTTCGTCATTTAACGAACACGACAACTTAGTTAAAATCACCGCATTTTAATGAAATTAATAACAAATTTTTTTTTCCTGAGTAATGGTATATCTGAATTCTAATTTTACTGACTAAATCGAAAAAAAATGATATGAGTGAAGTCACGTACTAACATACATCAATGTCTATCACAGCATAAACTATGTTGAAAACCAAAGCATGACACCTTAAAAATAGCATAACGGAGGCGGTAAATCGCCAGCGTAATTTTAGGGATTGTTGAAAATTTTTGCACCTCTGCCATAGACGGTGCATTTATCGGTAAACTATGAAACATGGAATTTCAGGAAAATCTTGTTATAATCACAGACTTATGACATTTGGTGGATTTATTTATCATTATAATGTAGAATAATCACCATCATGGGTTATGACTGTTCTCAAATCGATTGTTATTGGATTATAATCCAATAACAATGCACTGGGTAGCAAGGATTTTGGTGTTTACGAAATATATATATATATATATATATGAAATTGGTACCGTGATTCAAAATATAACCTTCATTTTGACATGTCGGGTCTAGTTTCTAAGCTATGTGACATCGTTCTGTTATATATTAGGTGTCGGTCAAAGTATATGATGTTTCATTTAATCATGTTTAATTTAATTTTATTGTAATGGAGCGCACGCTCCGGTGTCAATTTCCTTGCACACCCATTATTCCCCTTTCCTGTACCGACCTACTTTTGCCTTATACAAATTTCAGCTTTAAATTCTTTAAACGTTTTTGGTGTGTTTGTAAGTGTGTGCATGTGAGTGCCAACCCATCTATTCTTTTTTCATGTATACCTGTATGAAAAATATGAAGCAATTAAATTAGTTTTAGAGAGGATTCTGCATCATGAGCATATATGGGTAATTTGCATTGACTTAAAACTGGCGAATTTTCTCTTAAGGCAACAAACGGGTTACACGAAATACATATGTTTCATTTGAATGTGGAATAATAGAGACCATGACAATCATTAAGCTGGTGTGGCCTCGGGAGGACGCCGGTTCGAATCACCGTCCGGGCATCCAGATTTGGATTGTATGAAATGCTCTCGGGTGACTAGCCGAGTTAAGAATGCGTTGTCACACGATATTTTTTCAACTAAGTTCGATAGCGACAATAAATTTAGTTGCCGAAATATCCTGTGACAATGCATTCTTGGCTCGGCTAGTCAACCGAGAGCATTTCATACATTCTCAACACCGAGAAAGACTTCATTCTTACAGATTTGGGTTTTCCATGGTTTCCCCAAATCACTCCAGGTGAATGCCGGGATGCTTCCTCCAAAAGGCTATGACCGAATTCCGTTCCTTGACCCCCAATCCCATCCCGTCTCTAATGACCTCGACGTCAGCGAGGCACAAAGACATAGGATAAAAAAAAATATTATGTTAGGAGAGACTGCCCCCTCTAAGAAATATGGCTCGTTGCAGAGCTTCCAATATATTAGAAGAACTTTTAGTTGAACGAGAAAAAAATCATTACACATCAAACTCGGACTGATAAAACAATTGAACAAACCATGGGTGTGCTTTAAGATTATCTGCAATGTATTTGCATACAATATGACTGAAAAACTTAAATCATGGATTTTTGATGGAACATCATTCGCAGGCTCATAAATGATACATATTCCGGGAAAAAATGCACGGGAAAGAAACATCAGCTTGGCGAGCATTTGTAGAAGCAGTGCACTATTTCCTTTGAAACACAAAAGTGGAAACTAAAGAGACTTTGTTATTAACATGATGTAAATTTTTCGTGATTTTGGTGCGAATATGAACATTGAAATGCATTTTCTTTTAGTAAACTTGACTGTTTTTCTGTAAATTTCGGAGATGTTAGCGACGAAGAAGGGGAACGATTCCATCAGAACATGAAGGAAATGGACATCTGGTACCAGAGACTTTGGGATACTGTGATGTTTAAAACGAGATAATCCTGTTGCTCAACGTTCACGGCGCGCAAAGAAGCGCAAATTAATTCCTTCAATTTCCTTTCAAAATCTTTGCATTTTCAATTTTGAAAATATATTTGTGTTTTGTTTATGGGTCGCGCATACTTTATCACTTAATATTCTGCGCTTCTTTATACGAATAAATTAAAGTTTGTTAAAGAAACAGACTTGTTTAATTTACCTAAAGCACTATGTATACAGTTGGAAATGTAAAACATTTGATGGAACCAAATGGAGATGACTACAGCAAAATAAGAATTTGAATTGATAGAGAAAAACAGAAATTATTTTCGAATTTATCAAACTTGCTAAGAATTCGTTAACATATTCCAGGCCCAGGCAAAATAATTTTTTTGTTGACCTCTTCTTTCCTCAAGATGGTAGGTATTGTTCCCACATATGCTTTGTACCAAGATCAGCGGTTTGTTATCGATGAGAATGCTGCTGCTTTATGCAGTCAGAATCGTATTGGTGTTCGCTCTGTGGGATTAAAATATTTTTAACGGAGTTAGGAATACCAGATGAATCGCAGACGACAGAACACCCGTACACCGAAGAGAATATCCCCCTCGGATTGAGGAAAATCTGGTTATCAGAGCGTACTGTTCTGTCTGGTGTAACAAGGCGGGAGACAACTTAATTACGACATCCATTGAATTTTTTTTGTAGCTGCCTTCCTAGTCGTATTTCCAGCAGATTTATTTGAGCCTCCATATTTCACCTGAATGCGCTTCTAACCTCACCCTCAGTTAACGCAGAAACTCCTTGGTTCTGGAATCCGCCGTGCTTCAATTCACTCTTTTGCTTGTGGCCTTTAGGGCATCCATAAATTAAATTACGTGAGGTGTTTTTCCGTATTTCCGCCCCCCCCCCCCCCCGCCTCTCTGGTGAGATCTGGTACGTGAGACTCCCCCCTAGAAATCGCCATCGCAACTTCTTGAGACCCTTTTTTTAAGGTCTCACCCTTCCAAAAGCCCCACTTTACGACGAATTACCTCCCTAAAATCGACTTTCGCGTGTTTTGTAGACCTCACGTGAGATTTCCGTAGTCTCCCCCCCCCCTCCCACCTAATTTCACCTCACGTAATTTATGGACGCCCCCTTACGCCTTATGAACGTTGAAGTCATTAGAGGCGAGAAAGAACTATGAAGTAATTTGGCCATGGCCTTTTGAAGGAACCAACCCGGCATTGGGCTGGAGTGATTTGGATAAACCATGGAAATCTGGATGGAGATTCGAACCCACGTCCTCCCGAATGAGAGGCCAGAGCGTTACCAGTCTTCTAATTACTTGTTGTAAGATGGCGAGTATACATAATAAAACATTATACTACCCCGAAAGATCATACTGTCTTAACCAGGAGATGCGTTTTACATGATGCCACTTGGCTAGTAAGCCTGTTACCATGTCCTCACCCAGACCGCGACGGAGTTTTTACTCCATTGCCTAGTTTCATCATAACGTTTTTGGTAGGGGAAAAATAGAGAGGCTTTGCGACTCTTCATTTTTCAGACATTTAGAGGTGAGGTTAGGATTGTTAGGCAAAAAAGGATTCTTGCAGTATTACAAGGAAGTTTATAGGAATGGGTTCATTGTGAAGTTACATTAAACAAAAATTAACAATTTTTTTGCTTTAAACGAGGGCCATGTCGGAATTATGTGGCATAGTTTAGAGAAATGACGCGTAATATATTAAGAGTTTTCTGCATGACACAATTAACACGTATTACAAAACATGCCTTAATGTTTTTTCTTCCGTAACTGGTAAAATTTAAACCACTTTTTAAAAAAGAAAAAAACAGTTGGAAAAACGTATGAAAATGTAAAGGATCTTTTAATATACTGGTTCTAGATAGTATTTTTCTTTCTATTACGGAGCCACGAATGCTTTTTAATGGCTCTGACGCCAGATTACGCCAATACTAGCCTCAGTTTTCGGTTATCACACGAACTACAGATTCCAGTTGTCCGATTGTTAGATGTTTCATATTCGATATTTATCTCACCTTAAACAAGTGCAAAATTGAGCGTGAGTATTTAGTACAATGAGCAGAGTTCTACACAACTACGTAAAACCGTCACCGTCGTTGTTTTGTAAACTGTAAGATTGCGGGATGTAAATCAGCAGCAGCAATTGGCAAGTATGAACGTTTTTGATTATCCGTTTACTATCATTCAATTACTGTGTACCGTAGGCACCACTGTGTGTCGTTTAAGCTTATAACGGAATCATAGCTTTTATTCTTACAATTTCTGTGATACTGAATTGTGGTATCAATTTTTACCAGAATTAACTTCCCACATCTTTTAGCTTCAAATTGTTTCTGTTACGTCATCTCAATTTAAAGTTACGTCCAATATGTTTATTTCTTTTGAAGTAATCAAAGCAAACTTTTAGAGAAAGAGGATTAATAAACGTGGTAAAACTAACCTAAAATAACCCACTGAACATACAATAATCTTCATGGTTGCTTTTTGTAAAATTCTATATAGAGGAGCCCATTGTGAGAGAAAAATGTATCAAATGGAGAGACACACAGACTAAAGACGTAAAAATGGGTACAACGCCGAAAATACTTTAAGAGTTTACACATTTTCCCAACACTTGAATATTATTTGAAATCGAAATTTAGTGAGCATTGATCACTTTCTCTGTATTTCCAGATTTAGAGAAAGTAAATGAAGGGTATTCTGCCAGTAAACCAGCATATGCATTGTTCGTATGTATGTTTTGCGAGTGTGTTCTCGAATGTAGGGCTACTGGAATAGTCGAAATATATTCTTGCTTGCTGCCTGAATTAATAAAAGTTTTTTTTTTCATGTATGAATACTACCACAGTTGTGAACTGAGCCTAACTGAACTAGTGATCGTTTCTTTCCCCCTTTCTTGATTTATATACGAAGTAGCTGGTACCTATGACTTCGTGTTTGTATAGAATTTGGATTGATAGCTACCGACGTCTAACCACCATAGTTCACGATGGTAGACTCGATGCTATTACCACACACAAACGCCAGTCATCTGGGCTATGTAGTTCAGGCAGCAAAATAAAATATACGGACACACATGTTTTTGGTCGAAATACGAAAATATTCTTGATCGACCAATTTCTACCACCATATCTCCCACACTCTCACAGTTACCGAAATTCGGCCAATGTTGTGATCAACAGGGGACTCTGTGCTACTACCACACACAAACACCAGTGATCTGCGCTAGATAGTTTTGGCTGAAAAGTGATACACCATGCCACATTGCAGTATATTGAGGGATTTTAGTCATAGTATATTGCAATTTTTACTCGGGATAATTTTTCTCAAGCTGCAGCTATGTAATTTAATTCCATTCTACGAAGCAGAGCTCAAGGTTGGACAAAGTCACTTCCCGTGGGAAGCAGTCCCCCTACCACGGTAGCCCAGAAAGCCCTGAGCAAGGGTTTTAAAACGAATAGAACTAATGTCACATGACTTCCCCCACTCCGCTTCAACGCGCGGGAGCTCACTCTGGGCAGTTCTCGAGGAGTCTGTGAGTCGAGCCTCAGGATGGATCACGCTGCAAGACGACATGAAGATTTTAGTAAAGGCTAATGCATTTATACCCTTCTGCTGGATTAGAAAGAATATTCCGAGTGACAGGATTTTATTAGTAAACGATTTATTTCATGAGAGCTATTTTATGCAGTATTTTTCAGTTATTTCAAGTGGATTTCTATGTGCCCAATTTTATTGAAGTTATTAAAGTCACTCCATTCTTTCAACTACATGTTTTCATTTGTATCGCTTAGTGTTGCAAACTGAAAAAAAACAAAATGTTTTTTTTCAGCTTTGTGAAAAAAAAACATGAAAAAAAACTTAGCACCCGTGTTTTTTTTCCTAAATTTTGTTTTTTTTTCTAATTTTTTTTTTTTTTCAGAAAACAATATATTTGATAAATTATAGTTTTATTTAAGGAATTTACATTTTACAAGTGTGTTTTAAGTCTTACTGAATCATATAATGTCTCACATAATGATTCATAAGTGTATCTATATAGGTAACATAATTTTATTTATCCTCTATGTCAGTACCATATTCACTAGTATCAGCACTACCAACACTAGTTCGATCGGTGTCGGAATTTTCTGTCTCTTCTTCTGTCTCCTCTAGATCCATAACTTCAGAAATAGTCAAATTTTCTTTTACTGGTTGTTCTTGTATTGTACGCAAAAGATTTTGAGATTGCAATTTTAAATTGTGAGCAAAGTACACACTGTGCATAAAGACTGCGCCGATAGTTCTGTATTACGGTCTTTTAAGTTTGAATTAAAATCTATTATCAAACAAAATAGGAGCTTTACTTCTTTTCAATCGTTTATTTACACCAACGGTTGCAAGGAAACGATTCATAATTAGGGACCGTGCACAAACTACGTGGGTCGGTCCAGAGGGAGGAGGGGCTAGCTGGTAGGCTACGCTGGGCTACGTGGGGAGAGGGGGGGGGGGTTCCGAGCCAGGCCACGTAACTTTCCTTTCGTAACATTTTTCACAGTTAAAATGAGGAACTGAACTCACAACAGCATGTGAGTATTTATTTCCCTCAGTTAATTATATCCGTATGTAATTTACAATAGTTTGACAAGAGAAAACAGAAAAAAATGTCATCTGGAATCAAAATGGAAGAAAAGCCACGTAGCGCTACATGGGCGAAGAGGGAGGGTTCACAGGAGGCCAAAATGGAGCTATGTGGTTTATGCACGCTCCCTTACTGACAATTTAATGAGTCAGTACCACTATACACTATACTCTGAGAGTTAACAAGTATACGAATATAAAGAAAGCCCAATAAGTAATAAAAAGAGGCAAAAAAAACCTGGATAAATTTTAAATTCCTAATTTTTTAAAAAGATCTTTAGGTAATTTTGTAGGGCTGGCAGCACTATTTCAAATAGCAAGTATCAATCCTAACAATGGGGAATGGGGGATTCCTTCTCGCGCAACCTAGTCTCTTCGGGAAATCCCCGTTCATAAAGAAAATTTCAGTCAATTTTGCCAATATTTTCGTAATTTTTTTCCTATTGAACCAGAAAAATATAGTAGATTTTAAACTAAGATATGTATTTAGAATAAACTCTAAAACAGTCATTTAAAACGATAACTGCCTTACAAATTTGAGATTTAGTAGTTGTGAAAAAAAAAAAACGTGTTCCAGAAAAAAAACATGTTTTTTTTCAAAGTTTTTTTTTCATGTTTTTTTTTTTCAAGCCAGAAAAAAAACCGTTTTTTTTACAACACTAGTATCGCTGATTCCTGCTCATTACTAGCACTAAGTGAGGGCAGAACGTAATTGCTCTGATCCTACGGCCACATATCTTTGGTGTAAACTGATCGGGGATTGGTTGATAAGAGGCGAATCCAACTTGGTTGTGGGGAACAGCCGCTCGTTCTCTATAACATACGTTTTTGGTAGAAATATGAAAGTGCCGCAGGTCGACCACTTTCAACCAGAATATCTTCCACACCCCCATAGCTACTGACATTTAACCACCATAGTACACGATAGGAGACACGATACCACTACCACACACAAACACCATAGGTCTATGCTATTTAGTTGTGGCAGCAGTGTGATATATACGGAGACACATGTCTTCGGTCGAAATACGAAAATGTCCTGCATCGATCACTTTTAACCATCCTGTCTCCCACATCCCCACAGCTATCGACATTCGTCCAACGTTGTGCACGACAGGAAACTGCATGCTACTTCCACACACAAAGACCAGTGATCTGTGCTAGGTAGTGGTGGTTGAAAAGTGAGATATAGGAAAACACACGTCTATTTATATATATATATATATATATATATATATATATATATATATATAAGATTAAGGCGGTTTGTATATTTTCGGAAGAATAAGTCTTTAAACATTATGTTGCAGCGTTAATATTCCTACGTGATATGAGCTTGTTCGTGAACCGAGTACGCTTCAAGAGAATCCAGACACTTTCTTCTTGTGCCTGACACATGAGGTGCGTCAGAAAACCTTGCTTACCGGGCTGGCGAAGCCCTGCGAAGCTCTGTAAATGTCGGTCGGGTATTGTTTATACGTTGGCGTCGACAGTGCTGAGGTCGGATAGCTGAAATGCACAGAGAAGAAACGCATATACAGGCAGACTCTGGCTACTCTAGCGTTGCGCGCAATTAACTGAGTGCTAATGAAGCACATTTAATGCTATGAGGTACAATGAAGCCTCTAAGCGACAGAGCGCTCTAAATGGCCTCTGGTGTCAAAGGTTCAGACTAGAATGCGGATTCTGAATATCCTAGTAATTACTGTTTGCCATTGCATGGTCCTCAACCAGAACATTGGTTGGATAGCTGCTTCGCTTTCCCCATTGGAAGGCGTACTAGGCGTTGTTTAAGAGATTGGACAGCAGCTTCATCTTCGTTTTGTTACGAATGTAATGACCTTTTGCATGTAGACTGTTGTTTGTGTTGTGAAGATTAAAATGAAGGGAGGTAGAGAATCACCTTTAGCTGTGCTGTTTGTCCTCACATCATATGCAATGCTGAGTTTTGGGTTTCGACCATAGCTTTGGTGATGATCAGCAATTGTTTGCCAGAACCTTTTCTACGAGCTTTGCTTGCAAAGTTTGAAACGATGAATACTTCTTCTGATTCCGGGACTCAAAACAGCTGAATTAAGTGATGATTGTTATGAAACAAAAAGCAAAATCCCTTTGCAAACATCATAACACTAATATGCAACACAGAATGGTTATCAACACCCAAGCTGCTTCACATTTTGGCGCTTCTCTCTTACACAGTGTACTATGTATTTTCTATTGCATTTTCATTTTCCTTTTTTCAAAATAAAAAGTAAGCAGGAAAAATTTCAGCATTCTGAGCATGCTGTTTTTAAGTATTACAGTTTTACATTCTTTAAATGTTTTTGTAATTATAAAAATACAAGTGTTTCCACAATTGATATTATAATTTTGTTTAAAACTTTAATGCTTAATAACATTCGCGGCCATCAGCTGAATTATTTTTCCTGTACGATTTATTTGTTTGCAATGGATGTGTGCTGGAGAAATAAGGCTTATTATATTTAGTTCAAAATATATTTTTGATTATATAAGCAAATGGGCAAACTATACTTGCTAACATGTTTTCCTATACGTATTATGTTTGAACGTGCATTAGTCGTTCTGTGAAACGAGACGGCCATTCGGAAGGTGCTCCAGGAAATATAAGTCAGCTTAGGATGGAAAGCTCAGGCTGTTTGAAAGAACTAAACACTGGCGGAAATTAAAAGTGTAACACCCAAACAGGTGTGAAAGAATTTTAGGAAAGTTTGTAGATATATCCAGGGTCATACACAGATGAAATGATAACAAATTGAAGTGGATCGGTCTAAGTTGTTACAGTTGTCAGTACAAAGTACACTCACCTTGAGTACCAATACATTCGTGGATCCTTGCCGGCATTGAATCAATAAGTGTTCGGATGTCTTCTTGGGGTATGTGTATCTGCGCCTGCAGGTCTTGTGCAGTCAGCCGTTGCACAGTTTGTGCTGGGTGTCAATGTTATATAATATACTACTAGTATCCCAGACATGTTTGACTCGATTTGGTAACCTCTGAAAAACAAAACACTACCTATCGACTCGTGAAGTTACATTTCGTTTCCTCCTCCCCTCCTGGGTGCTACACTTGTTTTCTCTGGCAGAGTATTTGTTACATATTCCTCAATTCGTGATTCGTTAATGTTATTTATATGCGTTTTAGAGTGTTTTAACCAGATTTAATTTATCGTTTTGCACTATAAGTCATCTAAACAGACTGTCGTGAGTGAATATATGATCGTTTCAGGGAAGAAATTAAAACTGTAGAGGACTGTAAACAGTTGCAGGGGGATATGGACAGGATATCTAGTTGGGTAGGTAAATATGGGATGAAAATAAATGCAAAAAGGATCAGCTTATTAGATACACAAATAAAAAACTAACGGTTGATTATGATTATGAGTTGGGGAAAGGATTGCTTGCTGAAGACTTATAATGTAAATATCTTAACTGGGCAGGACACATTGGACAGGTGGTAGGAAAAGGTTTCAAAATAGTGAACTTCTTGGAGAGAGTGATGAGGGGATGTACGAGAGAAGTAAAGGAATTGGGTTACAAAATTTTGGTCAGACCATTGCTCGAGCATGGTAGTGTAGTATGGGGGACACATTTTGAGTATCAAATACCGGAGTTGTACATGGTGCAAAAAAGAGCTGCTAGATTTGTTTCTGGAAATTATCACAGAATGCAATCAATATCATATATGATAAAAGAGCTGAAATGGGGTTCATTGCAAGACAGGAGGAGGGAAAAGAGGTTCATGGGAGTGTACAAGGCGTATACTGGTGATGAGGCATTGAAAGATATTGGTGTAGGTATGAAAAGTAGTACATGGAAGGGAAAAGATGACCATGACCACAAGCTGTCACTCGAGTTCAGGCACAAGGGTGTGGGAACATTTTCATTTTTAGGTAAGTGTGTCAGGGATTGGAATAAGTTACAAAGGGAAATTATGAATAATTTACCAAAAACGTTGAAAGAATTCGAAGTTAAAATTTGTAGAGGGTAAATGTAGGTGGGTGCAGGAAAGGGGGAAGATGAGTGTGTAGGTAAATTGCCACCAGAGAGTATGCTCCATTGCAATTAAATTAAATTAAAAAAAAAGAAATTTTCCAATTTCCTATTTAAAATAAACTTAATCTGTACAATAGAACGCTGAACCATTTAATATGTCATACATTCAGCAACGTTTGTATCATATGTTTATTTTCCACACGTCTCACAAGGAATGCAAAAATTTATTGAATAGTTGAGAGTATTTGACTGAAGCTTTTTTCCTTTTTTTTTTCCTTCCTCATAAATATTTGAAAACTTTTCCTTGAAGGAGAAGAACAACGTGCTGAATATCGATGAAGTCCGATGATAACTCGCACAGGCAGCCAACTTTATCAACTCCAAAATGTAAATGATCGGTTGGCATAACTGTGAGCACGTACTGGAAAGATGACCTTAGTAATTATTAAGGAAGATGTTAGGAAATGTGATAGACAGAAATTAACACCAACAGATTAAGATAATCCCGTTTGTTTTCTTTTTCCTTTTATTTATTCTTATTTCTGATTTTATGCCTCGTCGATATCGAAGTAATTAAAGCCGGGAAAGGACTAGGGGCAAGGAATGGAAAGAAATTCGGCCACGGGCTTTTGAAGCACTATCCCGACATTCCCCGGCGTGATTTCGGAAAAACTATGGATAAAATCTGTTTTTTTTTTTTTTAACTGCTTTACGTCTCTCAAAAGCGACGTCTTTAGAGACGGGAAAGGATGGGGGGCAGGGATGGGGGCAAGGAATGGGTAGGAATTCGGCCAAGGCCTTTTTTTGAAGGAAGCATCCCGGTATTTGCCTGGAGTGATTTGGGAAACCATGGAAAACCCAAATCTGGATGCCCGGACGGGGATTCGAACCGCCGTCCTCCCGAATGCGAGGCGAGAAAGCTAACCGTTACACCACCACGGTAGATGATAAAATCTGGATGACCGGATGGCAGTTCAAATTCGTTTCCTTCCGAATGGCAGTTCATGATGTTACCGCTCTTCCACCCGGTCAGTCAATTCTAATAGAGTGAAACATTTCAGCTAGAAGGGAAGGATGCCTGTTATTAGAGCTCTTATTTGAGTTGTTTACCACAAATGAAACATAATAATATGCATATTTCTATTTAAATGAGAACAAATATGAAGGAAAAACAGCGTTATTCAAATAAAGCTTACGTAATGACTATTACGAAAAGAAGGCGAGACTTCGATGCACGTTTAAATATATGAAAATAAAACTAAAAGTTTTGGTTGTTGAGTAGCTTTCCAAGTGCTCTACAAAACTGATCACCGTAATACAGAGAACAGAAACGTTCTATTCTCCGTCATTCTTCTAATTCAATGCAGTCACTACCGTAAAGCGTCGTCTTACGTTCGTGGGCCGACCAGGAAATCGAAAACCGATAACCTTGCGAACATTACAGAATACTGTACAAAATTATAAAATCCTGAAAGGAAACTTTATTTCTTTAAAGTTGATTGAGGCGAATGAATGTACTGTAAATTTAATCTGAAATGAGATATTCATGGTGTGGTTAAATACATGCTTCAGAAGATGCTATTATGAAACGAAATTCATTAGAATATAGTGACATTAGCGGAGGATTCTCCATTTTACAGCTGTAAAAATATTGACAACTGAGTTTAAATGGGAGATAGGTTGCACTAAAGATAATCGTCTCCTAGGAAGGCCAGTGAAGGCAACGTCTCAGGAACATGTGGACAAGATATAAGAGCTAATGATCACAGAAAAATGGTTAGCGCGATCTGGATGTTATTTTGGCTTGGTGCGCTGAGTGGCAACTTACTCTAAATTGTAAAAAGTGCAAGACAATGAGCATATTTAACAAAAAGAATCCGATTGTTCAGAAATACGAGGTAAACAGTTCAGTTATTGATATGGTCGATTCTATGAAATATTTGGGAGTAACAGTACAAAGGAACATGAAATGGGACATACACATTAATTCGTTAGTAGGTAGAGCAAATTCTAGGTTGCGATTCATAGGTCGAATCTTGAAAAATTGTAATGAACAAACAAAGGAGATAGCGTACAAATCTTTTGTGCGTCCACATTTGGATTATTGTTGTGCCATTTGGGACCCGTTTCGTAAGGGATTGATCGAAAGTATAGAGAAAGTACAGAGAAGAGCCGCTCGATTCGTGACCGCTTGCTACAGTCCTTATGAAAGCGTCACAGAACTGATTAGTAGACTAGGCTGGGAGTCTCTGGTAGATAGACGACACACGTTTCGTTTAAACTTATTGGAAAACATGCGTACTCTCACTTTCAACTTTTGAGTGTAGTGAAATACTTCTTCCACCAACCTATTTGAGTCGGAAGGACAGGAAAGATAAAATTAGAGAAATAAGGTGCCGGACTGATTCTTATATGAATTATTTTTTCCCTCGTACCATTAGGGATTGGAATGCACAGCAAAGAGATTAGCTTTGGTGCTGAGCACCCTCTGCCACCCACAATTTTGTGAATTGCAGAGTATATATGTAGATGTAGATTTCTTCACCTCGCGTTCGGGAGGACGCCGGTTCGAATCCCGGTCCGGGCACCTTGATTTGGATTTTCCATGATTTCTCCAAATCACTCCAGGCGAAAGCCGGGATGCTTCCTTCAAAATTCCATGCCCGAATTCCATGGCCAAATTCCTTCTCGTTCCTTGTTCCCAGTCCTATCCCGTCTCTAACGACCGCCACATCAACGATGCGTAAAACGATAAAAAAAAAATTCTTCGGATTGAGCGGACATAAGGCATCCACAGAATGACATTAGTTCGAAGTCTAACATCGTGCATAGACAGGAGAAAGATTTCCGCATTGTCTATGCCGAAAATTTTGTCAGAGGTAGGTGTGAGTGGAATATCTAGTTCTTACTGAAACAAACACCGTAGCAGCTGTAACAGAAAAGAGAAGAAACAAGTTATGAAAACGGAGCTGTTTAATTGATTCCAGTCACAAATCTCTCATTGGCATGGTTGTAAATCATGAGTGCGGGTTTCAGTTGGTATGGCAACCTCCTATTCCCATACATGGATCCCCCTGTCGCTGGATTTTGATTTGGGCTAATTGAAGCTATGGATTATGATTTGATTTAATAGATTTTCATATTAATTAATTGATGATGTTTGTGATATGACATTTAGTAATGCACATCGTAAAGACAGAGAGGCAAGTAGCAGTTCCTAACTGCAAACATTTTTGTAGGTTTAGGTGATAGGGAAAGCGTATTTCATAAGTTCTGTATAAACTCGGTCACTGCAGGACGAGTTTTCAGTTTTTTCAATGCGTTATCCAATCCTTCCATTTCATTTCAGTGACCGTTTATTTTTTCCTTACTGTTCGTTAATTTTTTTATGTTCTATGTTTTTGTTATATCTATTGCTTCTAGATTTGCATTATTCTTGGTTGTTTTACTTATATTGTTCATTACTTTGTTGGAGATTTCATTTCTGCCATACATATCTGTCTGTGCTTTTGATATTAACCTATCGCAACCTTAATTTTTTACCTTTCGACACAGATTTTCCATTTTGCTCTTAACTTGTTGTAGCATTACAGTTCTCTGTAGATTTGTATGGAAGGCAGCTTTCTTCTTCTGTACCGAATCTTTATTTTCTTTGTCAAATATTTTAATTTACCGATTTTCTTCTTTTGCATAAAATCTAAAACTATATTTTTACACTGTTATTATCTCTTCCGCAACCGAGATTATGTGTTTCTCTTACTTCAATACATATGACACAAAAACATAAACTGTGAGGAACATTTTTTTCGTATTGACCATGTGTAACAGACTATCGCTACCTGCAAGGTCGTTTTCCCAGTTCCTGCGCCATGAATTACATTGCCGCTCTGGTATTCAGGTAACTGTGAGTCACTCGACATTACTGTGGGTTGAAACTCGCTTTTCATTGAAAAATGAGTGCCACGGTTGCCTGCAGTCACTGCTCGTTATCCCTCGTGACACATCGTCCCACTTCTGGTACACCGTGCGGTGTCGGTCTCGTAGAAATGATTCCCGCGGCTTGTAGCCAAATTGTTTAGTAGGCATTACCCCACGCAGTATAAGCTATTCATTTAAACTTGGTGAAAATTAAAACATCTAGTGATTTTATTAGTAAATTAGTGTGGTCTTGCGACCCTCACTAATTATTCCATTTGTTTTCCTTTTATTCGATCATTTCTGTATATTTGTTTGATTCAACATCAATTGGTATTTGATTTGAATTTAATAGTAATATACGAGAAGGTTCGATTACGCGTTGTAATCAGCGTGAGATCCAATTGACTCATTGAACTCCATTAGCACCATCGACACGAATCTAAAATGTTACCGCAATGTTGCTTATTTCTTATTTTCAACGTTTTTGTGATTTCTTTTAGATATTTTCAGTGAGATTAATCCATTTTGATTACAGGTAACTAAAAGAATTTCATCAAATAATTATCTATTATTCTTATTTACCTGACAGGAGCGGGTTCCTAACAAGCGTAGGTAAGTCCTCGTGAACCTAGGCTTCCAATATGTGTTCTAGTTCAGCCGCGCAATATGTGTTGAGTTACACTCCGCATGCTGGTTCAGAATCGCCGTATCTGACTGAAACTGTTCGCATCATCTCTGCGAGCATTTTAACCTAATCCAGCGACTGTGCAGCAATTCTGATTTTTTAATTTTCTGAAATTAGTTTTTTTTTTTTTTTTTTCGTACATTGATAAGTGAACGTTATAAGAGTGACTGACTTTAACACATTGTTACCAACTAACTGTTCCGTCCAGAACTTACATTCATGGATTATTATGAAGTCTGATTAGATTCGATGAAATTTGGTGCTGGAGGAATTAATCTTGGAGTTTTTATTTGATTGTGATAATTGAAATAGACAGAGAAGCAATTGGAGAAGGGGTGTTAATACTGGGTAGAAAATTCTAAAATTCACTGGTGTTTATATTTAATGATTGTGAGTTACTTGTGATGAATTTCTGAGGTAATAAAAAAGAAAAAATTAGGGTGTTGGCTGCTTACCGTAGTGATATAATGAGTGATGAAGATGAGGGAGGCTCTTGGAGACTAGCTCAATTCATACTCAGAGTTCAAAGATGAGAGCAGAATGGTGGATTTAAATTTACTAAATGTCTACTGGGTAGAAAATAAGATTAATAACAAAAGGGACAAAGACTTGAAAATACCTTATTAAGGAAAGTAGGTTTTAAACAAATGGTAAAGGTGAACACTAAGGGGCGAAAAATATTGAATTCCTTCATAACAAAGCCCGATGATAACCTTGCAGGGCGTGAAGCAACTAAAGGAATAGGCGATCATGAAGTGGTTCTGATGGATTCAGTAAGGAGTGGTCAAAATTGTAGGGAAAAATAGGTGCAATTATAAAAAAATCATAGATTTCGAAACTGTAGACATATTTCGGGGAAAGTTTTAGGAAATGGAAGTACAGTGGAGTCGAGGTGAGAAGAGTTCATGAAGATAAAAAAAATGGTGAAAAAATATCTATTCGAAAACACAAAATAAAGAGAAGTACAGAACTGCACTGAAGAACCAAAGAAACTGATACACCTGCCTAATATCGTGTAGGGCCCCCGTGAGCACGCAGACGTGTCTTAACACGACGTAGTTATGGACTCGACTAATGTCTGAAGTAGTACTGGAGGGTATTGACACCATGTATCCTTCAGGGCTGTCCGTAAGAGTACGAGGAGTGGGGAGATCTCTTCTGAACGGCACATTGCAAGGCATCCGAGATATGCTCAATAATGTTAATGTCTGGGGAGTTTGGTGACCTGCGGAGGTGTTTAAACTCAAAAGAGTGTTCCTGGAGCCACTCTGTAGCAATTCTGGACGTTTGGGGTGTCGCATTGTCCTGCTGGAATTTCCCAAGTCCGTCGGAATACACAATGGACATGAATGGATGCAGGTGATCAGCCAGGATGCGTTCGTATGTGTCAGTGCTCAGAGTCGCATTTAGACGTATCAGGGGTCCCATGTTACTCCAACTGCACACGCTCACACCATTACAGAGCCACCACCAGCTTGAACAGTCCCCTGCTGACATGCAGGTTCCATGAATTCATGAGGTTGTCTCCATACCTGTACACGTCCATCCCCTCGATACAATTGGAAACGAGACTCGTCAGTTCAGGCAACATGTTTCCAATCATCAACAGTCCAATATCGGTGTTGACGGGCCCAGGCGAGGTGTAAATCTTTGTCGTGCACTCAGCAAGGGTACACGAGTCAGCATTTGGCTTCGAAAGCCATATCGATGATGTTACGTTGAATGGTTCGCAGCATTGAAATCCGCAGCAATTTGCGGAAGGGTTGCACTTCTGTCACGTTGAACGATTCTCTTCAGTCGTCGTTGGTCCGGTTCAGGATCTTTTTACGGCCGCAGCGATGTCGGAGATTTGATGTTTTGCCGGATTCCCGATATTCACGGTGCATTCGTGAAATGGTGGTACGGGAAAATCCCCACCGCATCGCTATCTCGGAAATGCTGTGTCCCATCTCTCGTTTGCCGACTGTAACACCACGTTTGAATTCACTTAAATCTTGATAACCTGCCATTGTAACAGCAGTAATCGATCTAACGCCTGCGCCTTATACCTGGTGTCTTATATAGGCGTTGCCGACCGCAGCGCCGTGCTCTGAGTGTTTACATATCTCTGTGGTTGCATACGCATGCCTATACTAGTTTCTTTGGCTCTTCGGTGTAACAGGGAGGTGAGGTAGTTAAAGAGTATGGTGAGAAGAGAACATAACGGAGTAAAGAGACAGCAAATAAGTTTGGAACACGTGAAACAATTAAACAAGGAATTAATAATAGTGAAGAATGGCTTTATGAAGAATATTATTGATGCAGCGGTACCACTGATGGATGCATCTAGAAATTTCTATG
Source organism: Vandiemenella viatica (assembly GCA_031002005.1). Taxonomy (NCBI): domain Eukaryota; kingdom Metazoa; phylum Arthropoda; class Insecta; order Orthoptera; family Morabidae; genus Vandiemenella; species Vandiemenella viatica. Next base: position 287,929,532 of record JARYHS010013630.1, on the reverse strand, counting down.
GCAATGTTAGAAAACTGAGGGAAAGGGAAGATGTTAAAACAATTGTAGATAAGGATAGAGAAGAAGTTACTACAGATTTGAAAAATGCATAGATTTTAAGTAACTGATTTAATTAGACTGTTGGGGACAATGAATCAAAAACGGGAGGATAGCCATAAAATGGTTTTAAATAAATTGAAAACTATTGGAGTTGATTCAAAAGTGATTTGCTGGGAGATTAACTGAAGTGTTAGAGGAGGAAACGCAGTATCAAAAGAGATGGAAGTGAATACGGGAGTGCCTCACTGTATTGTATTGGAACCATTACTAATCATCAGTCCAATGAATGATTTTGTTGAGTTTTACAGTCAGAAGGCAGATTTTTTGCAGATGAAATAGTGGTATATAATAGGATCAACATGGTAGAAGACGGTAAACATCTGCAGCTTGGTATGGAAATTATGTTTAACTGGGTAGATCAACATGTGATGAAGATAAATGCAAAGAAGAGTCAGCTTATTTGGTACACTGATACAAAACTAAAGGTTTATTGTGATTATAAAGTGGTGGAAATAATTGCTTGTTGAAGACATGAAATGTAAAACACCTTGCGTAGCATTTGACAAGAAACTCAACTGGGCAGGACACATTGGACAGGTAATAGGAAAAGATTTCAAAATCCTGCACTTGTTGGAAAGAGTGATGAGAGGATGTATGAGAGAAGTAAAGGAATTGGGTTACAAAACTTTGATGAGACCATTGGTTGAATATGGTGGTGTAGTATAGGACCCACATTTTGCGTATCAGATAAAGTACTTGGAGGGGGTTCAAAGAATGGCTGCTAGATTTGTCTATGGAAATTACCGCAGAACAGAATCAGTAATTGATGATAAAAGTGATGGAATAGGATTCATTGAAAGACAGGAGGAGGGTGAAGTGACTCTGTAGAAAAAAACGTATGTTGGTGATGAGACGTGGGAAAATACTGGTGTAGGAATTAGGAGAGCATGAAGCGAAAAGACCGTGAGCTGGCACTCGATTTCAGTCACAATGGTGTGGGAAGATTTTCTCTCTTAGATAAGGCACCGAGCATGGTGGGTGAGCGGTTAACCCTGTAGCCTCGCATTCGGGAGGACGCCGCGCCGGTTCAAATCCCCGAACGGGCATCCAAATTTGGGTTTTCCCAAATTATTCCAGTCGAATGCCGGGATGCTTCCTTCAAACAAGCCATGGCATAATTCCTCCCCGTTCCTTGTCCCCATTCCTTTCCCACCTCTAATGACCCCGACGTCGACGAGGCATATAACCAGAAGCAAAAAGAGAAAGATTGAGTATGGCGGTCGGGGATTGGAATAATTAATAATTTACCAAGAGAAATGATGAATAATTCATCAAAAAAGATAAAAGAATTTAAGTTGAAATTTGTATAGGGCAAAAGTAGGCAGGTACAGTAAAGGTGGAAAATGGGTGTGTAGGAAAATTTCTGCTGGAGTGTGCGCTCAATCGCAATTAAATTAAACTTTATTTTGGACCGTTTCATTTGAGCATAACTCACTCAATAGAATTTAAGCTTTTAAACTATGATAAATCACTGGCGACCGTGTCGTTAGGTAACGCACAGAGCCTGATGGTATTTTCTGTCTGGCATACGGAAGTGCTTAGGTTCAATTGCGGGGATAATTTCTTCCAAAGGACATGGCCGAATTCCTCCTCGTTCCTTGTCCCATGTTTTCTTTTGCCCCGTAACTATATCATTCTGACGAAGCCTAAAACTCAAAATAGAATAAGATATGCGTGTTTAAGCGTATTCAAATCGGAACAGTCGTATGTCCAATATAAATGATAAACATATAAGCAAATATACGCCCAATTTATTAATTGTATGTTTCTAAAAAATTAAAATATTGAACAACATAAAATTTCCATATTTTGAAAGTTGGTAAACTTAAATAGCTTACTAAAAGCATTAGTCTAAATTCTATTTTAATTTTGAAGGGTACATTGAAAATATAAAGGTAATTATTTGTTATCCATTAACTGAAGTAATTTTTTGTAACCTTGACATGTAGTACGAAGTTAAGATGAAAAGGGCTCAGTCTAGAAGTGAATAGGTGTGTTAGTACCTGTATATTTCAGAAATGCATTTATTTTTCTAAGTACTTTAATGCCCTTTGTTCAGTATTTCTTCAATGAATGAATATCATCTATTAAGTACGATTCTGGAAAGTCTGAAAAATACCCTATTGCTTCTATCACCTCTTCCATTCTCTCAAATTTAATTACATCTGAAAATAGTTGGAAGTCAGAGGTGACCAAATTTGATGAACAGGGTGGATTGTTCAACAATTCCTGCTTCAAATGCCTCCGTTTGTCCATTGCCGATGCACCTTTGTGGGTAGTTGCACTGTCCTGATTAGCTGCTATTTTCTTTTGTAATTCTTCTGATTCGGTTAGTATTTGCCAGTTTTTTGTTTACGCTTTTAAAGATAATAAAAAAAAGAATCACTTTAAAATACCTGAAAACAATGCCATGATCTTTCTGAAAGATGAAATTGAATTCTCTTTTTTTGGTGCAGAGCCATCGATTTCCACCTACAGTTTAATACTACGTCGTTTCTGGCATTCAGTGGTAGAGTCAAGTCACATCCACAGAAACAAATTCGGCTTATAAAATTGATAGAATGGAATAAGATAAGAGGAAACCAGGCAGCAACTGAATATTTCTTCTTAGAATGACAAAATTTCCAAAAAACGAATTTAAGGAACCATGTACTAAGGATAGGTAATGACAGATTTCCGAAGCTTGCCCTGCAATGCAATCCTGCTGGAAAAGGAGATATTGGTAGACCAATGAAAAGATGGTCAGGAAACTGAGTTCGGAACACGCTTTTGTCCTATCCATTGATCTTTTTTAAAAAGTGGATCGTCTGCAAGAGATATACGATCTCGTTCAAATTGATCCTCCCATGTCTTCACCAAAGAAAATGAAGGAGCAGATTCCTTATTAACTGGAGTGAATTTTCGTTGTCGATGTTTCGTAAACAACGAAGAATCTGTTCTCTGTTTCAAAGTGTCATACACTTACCATATGCATACATTAAAAATTTGCATGAAGAAAACTTCACTGATCAAGATGAGATATGACTTTCGTTATTGCGACAAGTGTACCAACAATATAAAAAAAGTGTTGATAAAAACGGCGTGTCTGTGCCAGGACGAGAGCTCTTCACATTATCTAGTACTGGAGGAGATCTGCCCAAAGTGCTCAGTAGGATGAACTTACTTATGTGCTCATAAGGAAAACGGGGTAAAATGATCGAACTGGTTGCATCCATTGATCATAAAGTCTCAGTATTATTTTGTTTAACATTTACGTCATTAATACCAGTTAGAATGTTGTCAGCAGCTAACAGTCAGTTTCTACTTTGTCATCAATATTAACCTTTTAACAGCAGTATGACACTTAACATCTAGATTTCTGGATTATTTACAATGATAGATGTATTACTACACTGTTGTTAATCTAGTCAATTTTGACATTACCTTTGGGACATTTCACATAAATTCCATCAAATATACGAGTCATGTACCATCATTTTCAGTACTACATGACACATTCATTCCTTTACCTTCACTGTTCCCTTCAGCAAACGTATTTCAATTACTTTATCATTGAAAGACTCATTACTGATATCTAATTCATTACCCCCGACTATTTTAACACTTCATTTACCGTTGCAACACCTTTTTTTGTCTTTTACCTCATAATTTTGACATAACACGTCTTTTGCTTCAATGTCAGTTAACAATTCAGCTTTCTTAACTCCTTCAGTGCATACTCAAACATAACCTCCTTCACTAAACTCAACGTGGACGCCTATATTTTCACATTCACCCCCTTTCACTTAAACAGCTGCCCCCACCAACGTTGTTTCACTACTTACGTTATTATATTGATTTTCTTGCAGTTGAGATAGTACCTCACGAGGAAGGTCATTGAATTAATCTACTATGCCATCTTCAGTATCATCTTCCTTTCACATTACTTTTTAAAAATTTATTTATATTAGCATTTAGGTTTACACCCATGAAGACTTTTTTCATTAGCATGGCAAAATCAAGATTCAATTGAATTCATACCCTGTACAAAAGTTATTTTTAGCTAGTTTAAATGTTTACACCAATATTTCTAGTTTGTTGGTGCAAAATCTAATAAACACCGTAATCGACCGATGGTAGGAGTGTAGCATCGCGAGTGGGCAGCGGCAGTCATGCTTTTGCGAGGCTATTTGTGAAATTAACGATCTTCATATTCAGTCTGTACACAAGCACGAGGTGGGTTATGTTCTTGTATTGTCTCACAAGAGAAGTTAGGTGAGTCTGCGGCTTGTATTCTGTGAAAGTGTTGGTTTAAAAAGCCAGGTTGAAATTCAGTTTCGCAATAAAGGACTGAGTCTTCGGAGACATTTATGGATGCTATGCCATGGATGGGAAGTGTTAGGCTGGTTTCACAATGGAAGTGACTACATCCGACTTTTGGTCTGTAGTCGCACTGGAACTACCTAAGTCGTGCTAACTGTAGCAGAAGACTGGACGAGATGGCAGGATGTTGAAACTATCACTGAGCCTCGATATTATCAGTTGAATTATTGTTAACATTTTTCTGTCATTCTGCAGGGGCGTTTTTACTGCACTCTATAGGTTGATTCCCTGTGACGAAAGAAACGATCGGTTATAGTGGATAAGGGCAAACATAAGTCATAAGTTATAAGCGAAATTGTTCTGGTATGCCTGTAAAAGTGGAATCAGAAAACTTGTGGATGAAACAATTTTATTTACCTTCACTACTTCCACAAGATGCGAATAAATTTAGAATAGTTGTTCAAAATTGCGACCCACAGATTCGATGCAAGCGAGACAACGTCGTTCTAAGGTTTATCGTACCTGTTTGTCACAAGCAACGAGATTTCAACCTAACACTTTTCACATGATCCTACAAGAATGTAACCGAAATACAGCCGTTGTTGTTTTCGTGAATAGGAATACGATTCATTGATACTCATTTGATTTTCAAGATATTTATTTCATCATTTACATTTATTATACATTGATGCAAGAACACAAATCGTACATTTAAAAAAAATTATTAAATGCTTAGAAGGCTTACAAATGTGTTTTTTCCTTTGCAACGTTCCTCGATGCCACTATTCTAGTTACACGCGCCGTAGTTGTTTGGTCATCGACAGTAGTCCATGGATACCGGCAGAAGTCCTCGAGGAGTTGGTCGCCCAACTGGTTCCAACCTTAAATAAACTATTTAACGAATGCCTGGTAAAGGGAAAAATACCAAATGCTTGGAAAACGAGTGACGTGATCATTATAGCGAAAGGTGGATGCAAAAATCCACAACTCCCAAAATCTTATCGTCCAATCTGTTTACTCAATGTTCTAGAGAAAGTGCAAGAAAAGGTACTTTGCAAGAAACTAAAGGAACAAAGGTTAAAAAATGGGATGAACCCAAATCAGTATGGGTTCAGAGCAGGCAAGTCAACAGAGGACGCCATCAACCGCTTAAAGGAAATAGCTCAAAACTCTCCCAAAAATTATGTGGTAGGAGTATTTGTAGACATCGCCGGCACTTTCGACAATCTCTGGAGGCCAGCGCTGTTCGAACACTTAAGAAACATCAACTTTCCAGAAAAACTATATAACAGTTTTAGAAATTATTGTAGAAATAGATATGCCAAATTGCGGTGCCCAACAAGTTCATAGAGAAAAGATTGACGAAAGTTTGCCCTCAGGGATCAGTGTGCGGACCAGTTTTCTTGGACATTGGCTTGGAACCGGCCATGGAATTGCAACAAATGCCAGAACTTCTAGGTCTGGTGGCATTTGCTGACGATCTCGCACTTCTGATAGACGCGGACACCAGGCAGGAACTCGATACAAAATGCAAAGCTTTATTGGATTGCCTAAGCCATTGGTGTGCAGAAGTTAAGTTAAATCTAGCCCCACAAAAGACGACCTGCATGCTCCTAAAAGGAACATTCAAACGAAATACGGCAATTAAGGTCCAGGGAAAAACAATAAAAAGAAAAGCAGTAGTCCGTTACCTTGGTGTAAACCTGGAGGAACAACTGAAATTTGCGTCTCAAATGTAGGAAGTATGTGGATGAGCCGCACTGGTAATGCACAAATTGATAAGCATTGGCGAGTGATGGTTTAATCTGCCTCCGCTCATCATAAGAAGATATCACGATAAAATACTGGCCTCCATTACTGGATACGCTACAAGCACTTGGGCCAAGTAGGTAAGAAAGGTCAAACCAATGGATCTGCTTCGGCGTACGCAGCCAGGAATTCTGCTCAGACTAACTGGGGCTTACAGAACAACGTCCACAGATCGGCATCTCGCCCCTGGACCTGGAAGTAAAGAAGCGTGGAGCGTTATACTGGATAAAAAAGGAAGGTATGACCAAGCTACTGAAATAATTGTAAGGCCTGATGAAACCAAAAAAGATGTTTGGGGTGCGCTGACTGATGAATGGCAGCATATATGTACAAATAGCAACACGGGCAGAAGGACCTGCGACATGCTTCCTTGCGTGAAAGAGAGAATTAACATGACTCACCTACAACCATCTCCAGGGCTCATACACTACAAACAGTTTCTTATAACAGAGAGGCCTCAAAGAAACAAATAGGTGCGACTTTGGCTAAGTAAGTACTCCCGAGCACGTGGTTTGGGAGTGCAAACAAACCGAAGAATCAAAAGCATACCTTCAAATGATACTTCAGAATAGAAGAATATACGACATACTTCGTGATACCGAGCTCTGGCACTTGCACTTGCTGGATGAAGCTGCTAATCTAGCATCGCTGCGCGAGAAGCGAGATTTGCTGAATTGAAATTAGCAGAGCGTAGAAGACGCCGGAAGCAAACGGCATCAGAAACAGAAAGAAGGGCAGGAGAAGAAAGAACAACCCAAATGTGACCACAAACACTGCCCATGACTAAGGCGTTGCCTGCACCAGGAAGACGGCAAAGATTCAATTCATCGCAGTGCCTCTGGAAGCCATAGGCACCGTCTCCAGGACTCAGGAGGTGGCCTGCTCTGATTCCAGGAGGGAACTCCTGATGTGGGAGTAGGTGGCTCCAAGGACAAACCGGAGAAGAACGAGACCACTACAAGAAACAAGACAGCTGGCGGCTTGGATGTCGGCACAGGCCAGCAGTGCTGCAGGAAGAACATTTACAAATATACATTTTATTGATTAGAAGTATGAAAATACATAAACAATTGCTGATTTTGGTGTGAATTAGTGTGATGGTAGATTAATTAGTAGATTAGTTGGTAGATTAATTGGTATATTAATTATTAGAATAATTGTTAGATTAATTATTAGAATACTTGAAATCCATTAAATTCTTAAGAATAATTATCCAGATCTATTTTTTTTTAAAGTAAATTGTTTTAAGGACAAAACTGTAGAAACTAAGTGCCTACTTTAGGAAACGAGGTAGTAAACTATGTAAAATCAGGGAATAAATAAATAAAAGTCCAGTTTAGTTTTTAACTCGGAGATAAAGTTACTCAACGCGATTTTGGTCTGAACAATACCTGTTATAATCTGTAAAGTCGAAACCACTCCGTACTTCTCTGAGGTTTTAGTCTACTTTATGATTCATTTACGTATCATTTTACCTAGCGTGGTGGTGTAATGGTTAGCGTTCTGGCCTCGCGTTCGGGAGGACGGCGGTTCGAATCCCAGTCCGGGCATCCAGATTTGGGTTTTCCATGGTTTCCCAAATCACTCCAGGCAAATGCCGGGATGCTTCCTTCAAAAGGCCATGGCCGGATTCCTTCCCATTCCTTGCCCCCCCCCCCCCGAATTTTTTCAGTCTCTAAAAGACCTCGCTATTAAAAGACATTAAGCAGTTAAAAAAAGTATCATTTTGAGACTTTTCTTTTCTTACGCCTCGGTATTTTCACAAACAAGTAATCCAAACTTTGCAGAAAGTCGTGTATAGCGCTCTGTCACTGTTACTGGCGCTGCCAAGGGAGCGTCCATAAACTACGTAGCATCATTTGGGCTCCTGCGAACCCCCTCCCCCCCTTTCCACGTGGCACGCAGCTTATTTCCTTATTGATACCAGAGGACATTTTGTGCAGTTTTATCTTGTCAGACTATCGTAAATTACATGCGGAGATAATTAAATGACGGAAATAAATATTCGCATGCTGTTGTGTGTTCTGCACCTTATTTTAACTGTGACAAATAATATTAATACTAGTGAAAAGCTTTCCAGCAAACCCCCAACCCCATCCCTAAACCGAGCCATTTAGTTTATGGTCGCTCTCCAACCAGCGACCTTTATCAGGGCTGCTTCAGGTTAATGCATCCTGTCCTTTGTCCGTTTCCGGTACACTGGCTTGGACTGTTAAGACCAGTGGTGGCCAACCTTTTCAGCATTCGGACCAAATTTTAGAAGTAGAATTTTCCAGATGGCCTCACGCACTACTTTCTTGGAAAAAATATGTAAATATTTTTGTTTAATGAAAATGAAATACAGGTATTTAATGAAATATTAAAAGTATAATTATTTTAATATAACTTAAGAATTTTTTGACAAACCTAAGTGCACCAATACTGATGTCCAAAGAAGTGCTAGCTATTCGGAAAAAGCGCTCTAAATCAGGGATGGCCAACCCGCGGCCCGCGGGCCGCTTGTGGCCCGCGGTAGGTCATTTTGTGGCCCGCGGAGCTGTATCATTATATACGTAAGCTTTGATTTTCAATGGTGATATCTACACTAAGTTAAGCTGATATTCAACCAAGATCATCGCTCAATCGATCTTGCAGGGATGGACAGTGCGGGTGTACAACCGAGCATTATCACGGCTCATGTTCCTGTAACTTTCAGCGCGTTAGTGGTTCGCCTGTCATTCTTGGATCGCTTGCGTCGGTTATTGCAGTTAATGTTCCCACCCATAGATGGAAGTACACTATTTGCTTTGATTGTTGTATTTGTTTCGAAATGCATTGTCTATATTCCTTGTATCTGCTGTACTGTATTACTTGTGGCGTGTTGTCGTGATCGACTTTTAAGAACTAGTTTCTGTTTTATATAAGTCGTGTGTATGTAAGTATTACTATTGTTAAAAATACGTGATATTTGTGTTGTTGCATCTTTACCGATTATGTTCCAGTTATTATGATTATTAAGCGTTGCGATTTTAGTAGTTTCTACAAAATACAAGCACTTGACTTTTATTCATTTCTCTTTCTAGTTCAATGAAATAATGGCTTCAACTAGTAAAGACGTTGGTTCAAAGAAGCGAAAAGCTGCAGATGAATTGAGAAATTTTCAGGCGAAGTGGACTATTAGCTATTTTTTGTAGAATTTAAAACAAAACCCATATGCTTAATTTGCAAAGAATCTATTTGTGCATTGAAAAACTATAACATGAAACGGCGTTATGAAACTAAACATCTAAATACTAAGTTTGATGAGTACCAAGGACAATTTCGATTAGACCAGGTAAAGATGAGTGGCAGGGAAATTGCCACCGGAGCGTGCGCTCCATTGCAATTTAATTAAATATTATTATTATTATTAAAAAGAAAACTTTCTGCACAGCAACAGATATTCACTAGCACTGCTGCAGAGTCAACATGCCACGTAAAAGCGAGCTATGCAGTAGCTTCGATATTAGCCAAGAAATCGAAGCCGTATTCAGATGGTGAAATGGTGAAGGAATGTTTGGAAAGCATCGTTGAAATTATGTGTTCAGAAAAGGAAAAGGAATTTTCAAAAATAAGCCTATCTCGTCAAACTATTACCAGACGTGTGGAAGACATTGGGAAACGTATTGAAGATAATTTGAAAAGCAGAGCGCCTGATTTCGTATATTATTCTCTTGCATTGGATGAAAGTACAGATCTAAAAGATACTGCCAAGTAGCGATTTTCGTAAGAGGTGTTGATATCCAGTTAAACAAAACAGTAGAATTAGCGGCTCTATATCCACTTAAGAACACTACAACTGCACGCAATTTATTAGTCAGTTACAGCAACATTAAATCGTTTTTCGTTAAAACTTCACAACTTATCTGGCGTGACGACGGATGGAGCTCCCACAATGGTTGGAAAACATGAAGGTTTAATAAAACTGATTGAAAATGAAGCCTGCAAACTTGATAATACCTCATTATTAAATTTTCATTGCATTATTCCTCAAGAGAATTTGTGTGCCAAGTCTTTAAAAATGGATCATGCCATGAGCATGGTTATCAAAACTTCATTAGATCGAAGGGCTTGAACCACCGTCAATTCCATGAATTCCTCAAGCATTTGCATTCTGACTATAGTGACCTTACATTTTATACTGAAGTAAGATGGTTGTCCAGTGAAAAAATGTTAAAAGAAATTGTTTGATTTGAAGGAAGAGATACAATCATTCTATGACAGAAATTTGAAAAGTATCCAAGAGTTTGAAGACGTGGATACGTGTGACTTCGCGTTTCTGGTCGATGTAACTAACCATTTAAATAATCTGAACATTCGTCTGCAATGCAAAAGACCAATTGGCTAATAATATGTTTGATGTTGTTGCCGCGTTTCAAATGAAACTTGGGCTATGGAAACAATAGTTGAAAAATAAAAATTTCACTAATTTTTCCAAGCTATCATTGCAAGCAGACGTGACACAGGCGTTGGCGATTAAGTACAGATCATTAACATCAAACTTGAACCTTTAGATTGAAAACCGATATCAAGATTTCAAAAATCATCATATTCTTTTATCTGCATTTTCAACGCCATTCTCCGTTGATATAAGTTCACTGCAAGGAAATTTGAAATTTTAGTGTGACGCACGGTTTAAGGAGAAAGTCCACCAGGTTGGTTTGGAAGAATTTCACAGAAAATATCTGGACAAGGAGAAATATCCTGCATTTTACAAACATTCTTTGCGGATGATTTCGTTATATGGAAACACTTATGTGTGTGAACAGCTTTTCAGCCGGATGAACAGTATCAAGTCACAACACAGAACACGAATCATTGATGTTCATTTGGAGAACTTTATGCGTGTAGCCACAAATTTTTTCGATATCAATATTGATGTCCTTAGTTCTGCCAAACAATATCAAAAGTCGCATTAAGATAATTGTATATTTAATACTTCATTAAATATCCATATTCCATTTTAAGTGGTTTTTTTTTTCCTACATAAAAATATTAAAGTTTTTTTTCCAAGAAAGTATCGCATGCTGCCCGGCAGAGAGTTGTAGTTCCGAAATTTGGCCCGGCTGCTGAAAAGGTTGGCCACCTATGCTCTAAATGATCATCAGTTATTCGTTTTCTGTGTTGGTGCTAAACATTCTTCATCCGACTGAAAAGCTGTTCACAGACATAAGTGTTTCCAAATAGCAAAATCAACTGCAAACGATGTTTGTAGAACACAGGATATTTTTCAGTCCAGATACTGTTTGTAGAATTCTTTCAAGCCAACCTGGTGCAATTTCTCCTTAGCCTGTGCGTCACATTGCATTTCACAATTTTTCATTTGCAAATTTTCTTGCAATGACTTTACCTCTATGGAGAATGGCTTTGAAAATACATATAAAAGAACACGAAATATTGGTTTAAAATCGGCTTAAGTTATTATGTTGGAAATTTTAAAGTCGATTTTCAAACTCAAAGGTCAAGTCTGATATCAACGAACCACATTTATTCACTAACACCTGAGTCACGTCTGCTTATAATGACGGTGTAATATGTGAGTGAAATTTTTATTTTTGAACTGCTGCTCCCATAGCCCAGGTTTCATTTGAAATCTAACAAAATGAGGCACATTATTAACCAATTCGTCTTTTTCTTGCAGACGAATGTTCAGGTTATTTAAGTGGCTAGTTATGTCTGCTAGATACGCTAATTCGTATACCCACTCCATGTCTTCAGTCTGTGGGATATTTTTTTACTTGCTTGCATATAAAGATAGATTGTATATCTTGATTAAAATGAAACCGTATTTTTAAAATTTTTACACGGATGAACCATCTTACTTCAGCATAAAATGTAGGATCATTATACTGTGACTTCAAATACTTGGGGAATTCGAGGAATTCACAGTGAACTCTATAAGATCAAAGGCGTTGAACTACCGTTTTGATAACCACACTCCTAAGATGATCCATGTTTAGGTACATGGAACATAAATTATCTTGAAGAATAACGGTATGGAATGTATATCCATAAGCGATGATAAGGCTCGGTCGCACACCAGCACAGTCGACTGTCTCATTATCAAGCGAGTGATGATATAGATTTAATCATCTTTAACTAAGTGATGTAGTGTTCGATATCACAGTTGAAAGTTAAAGTTGACGTATGTAATGATCCGGCTCCGCGGGCCGCATCCTTACATACGACGGGCCACGGGTTAGCCATCCCTGATTTAACCCTGCGAGCACAGATTGTATTGTTTCTCCTTCAGAGTGTCTGCTGTTTCTGTGTTGGAGCGATCCGATTGTTGTTGGCCCATCGCGTTTCTGCGAGACCACACTTTCACATTTGACTCAACTCATAGCCTCCGTCTTTGTTGAAGTTTTTGTTCATGGAAAAATTTGAACTCGCAGCTATTTCTAGTCCTAAAAACAAGCCGTCGATCTTGTTTAGATACATAGACGACACGTTTGTAGTATGGCTACATGGAGAAGTGGAGTTATAACTTTTTCTGGGCTATATCAGTCAAATCCGTCCATATAATATGAGGTTCACTATGGATTTGGAAGCAAATGGGAAATTGAATATCTTGGATTTGCTGGTCAAGACAAAAGAAGGATTATTAACATACCGCTTTGTTAAATGTGCGTCCCATCACTACTCGGCTCAAAAACGAACGGAGAGGGTAGGGGATTATGACAAAATAAGGGAATATATAATTACGTAATCTTTCTCGGCGTTGAGAATACAAATAATGTTCTCGGGTGACTAGCCGAGTTATAGGAGTGTTATCGTAATCACACGATATTTCAGCGCTCTGAATCATCGGCGCCCTCTTCACCGGAAGATAGCGCCGATGATTCAGAGCGCTGAAATATCGTGTGATTACGATAACACTCCTATAACTCGGCTAGTCACCCGAGAACATTATTTGTAAAATAAGGGAATGTCAAAATAAGGTGTCTGCGTGGACCGCATTAAAAATGTGCTGGGGCTCCGTAATACTGAATCCACAGACGTTGACGAACAGAAATGTTCTAATAACCAGCGGCGTACTGTAGTGGTGCAGTTGATAGGAGTGGAGGAAGATATGTATCTCTTATACGACCATCAGTATGGCCTCCTACAGGTTCATCTGCGTTGATGGCACCTTACAACAGAAAAGCGGGTGACCTCTCTGGCCCTTAAATTACTACTACAACTATTCAACAGTGAAACACGCCGGAGTAAAGCACATATTTTTCACGATGAGGATCGACCATACAGCGCTATAGTAACCACTCAGTGAACACGACGCGATGTGCGGGAGTTGAAGCAGCTGGTTTCTGAAGCTGATAGGGATACTGTTACACTTCACGAACTACTGTGTGCGACTTCCATTTCATGTGCAATTGAGCTTGTTCTTATTGAAGTATACTTTGAAACGCTATTAAGCACTGCTTCTTCCAGGTTTTTGATATTATTCAACCAATTTCCAGTTTCCATTAACGATTAAGATCATGCAGGTATTTCTTTCTAACGTATCAGACTTACTTCAAAATGTTGCCAGTTTTTTTTCATTTTATATTGATGTTACTCCATTTATTTATCTCCCAATTAGGGCCGTGGAGAGATCTGGTATCTTGTGTTTTCCCACACCACGTGACCTCGCGTGGTGTATTCATCATCTGCAATCATGCCCTATTGTTTATCAGACTCTGATAGAGGATTCAGTGCTAAAATGATTTTAAAAAAGCAAATTCAAAGTCTAGAAATTCAAGGACGGAAAGTTTGATAAGGAATAGTTGCGTATCGATAAATTAGTTGACTTTACACAGGGAATATCGCTTAAGTTATTAAATAATAACAATTATATTAGTACAGGTGTACTCGCGACTTCGTCCTCGCGGAATTTCAGATTGTGTTGTTAATGTACAGATTAACTATCAAAGAAATATGTAGGTAGAGGAGCAGTCCCGTATTTTCCCTCCTTCTAAATTTATTTTGTAAGCAGTGCTTTAATCAGGTCTAGGAGCATCATTTGTTTCTACCTCTCCTTGAACCTATCACAAACTAGAAAAGTTTTAATGTTTGTCGATGACCCACAGGCAAACTTTAATGTCGTCCACATGGCTTCTGTGGAAGGAATATTTGGAACTAGCTGATAGCTGCGACTTCGTACGCGTGGATTAAGAACCCCTCATCCCCTTAATTTAAACAAACCCAAAGATTATATCCGATTTCGATGGAAATTTGTTCACGTATACTTTAAAACAAACAGAAAAATGCTATCTACAAATTTTTTTCCAAAGCCTACCCTCCCCCCTTTTACCCACTCCCCTCTTAATTTTCAATTATCTTTATAGAAACCCACAGTTTTTTTCCGATTTCGATGGAACTTTGCATATGTATAATTTAAACCAAGGAGAAAAATACTGTCTACATTTGGTTTAAACAAGCCAACTACTCTCCCCCTATACTCCAATCCACTAATTATTGCCAATGTTTCTTATACATACAAACAGTTTTTATACAATATCGATGGAACATTCCACATGCATACTTTAAAACAAACAGAAAAATACGGTCTACATTTAATTTTCAAGAACCCAACACTTCTCCTCCTTTACCTCCCCCCTTATTTTTTCTATGTGTCCTTTACACATACCCACAGTTTTTATCCAATATCAATGGAACTTTGGACACGTATACTTTAAAACAATCAGAAAATGCTGTATACATATGGTTGCCAAATCCCAATCCTTCTTCTCTTTTTCTCCCTCCACTCTTAATTTACAATGTTCCTTAAGCAAACTCTCAGTTTTTATTCGATTTGGATGGAACTTTACACATGTATACATTGAAGCAAAGAGAAAAAAACTGCCTACATTTAGTTTACAAAAATCCACCCACTTTCCCCCCATCATCGTAATTAAGCAAAATTTACACTTGAAACAATTCAGTTTTTTGCAAATATCTCGAAAACGTTGTGGAAATTAGCCAAAATAGATAGCGATATTGCTACAGTATACAACATTTCTTTTTTAAACAGTACTGTACCGATTTCAATCCGAAAACCACTGACGAAGAAATTCGAACTTGAATTTAACAAATTGTTTAATATTTTTTGTGACAACACACAAATCTACAGTTTTTATTCGATCGAAGGAAGTCTGCACACATATGCTTTAAAATAAGTGAAAATTATGTCTACATTTAGTTTAGAAAACTGCACCTGCTCTCCCCTTTCACCCCTCTTAAGACTGATTTACACTTTAGCATCTCCAAAACGAACCGAGGTTTTTTTTTTTTTTTTGACGGATGACGGATGACGAATGGAATCACTAAAAACATTGTATATCCAAGATCATTCCAATGAATTAGAAATTTAATGAAACAGTAATTAAAATTTATGTGGATAGATTTAATTTTAGCTAAATACAAACTTTGGAATGTTTTCATTTAATCTATATGTGTACTCAAAGCTAGCAATGGTGAGGCATTGCTGAGTCAGCTAGTCTATAATTTCCTAAGCTCACTAACTCACCTCGATACCTATTGACTGGAGAAAGGTGTCACCTGTGAGCCTTCGCTCGCAAATTAACAGCTACCAGAGATGTCATTAGAAGAAACACAATTTAATAGCTAAGCAGCTGCTACCAAATTAATTGCCATAATACATTCATTAAGTTCGCTTTTCGTAACGAGTCATAGTTAAAGCAATATCGATAAACTTTACGTCTGACAAAACGTGGAACTACGTTTCAGTAATATGCTGCTAATAAAATCAACATAAAAAAACTTTAGAAAACTAAAATTACTCATGGTATCTGCTGTAACCACGAATGACAATTGTCATTCCCGTCTTGACTAACAACCACGCGCAGAAAGAGAAAAGAGAGGATCGTTTACAGATTCTAAAAGGCTTCAAAAGAGTGTTTTAGAGCGTATTTGAGGCATAATTACCACACCTTGTTAGTAGCAGACGTGGCATCGATTCCTACATGTACTCGGGGAAGGTATGAACTTGTATATACCGAAACGGACAATCAGGGAAGAGAACGATCCCCCATGGTACACACGGGAGGTTAAAATGTTACTCAAGAAGCAAAGGAAGATACATGCACGATCAAAAAGGACGATGCATCGGACTGATTTAGATAAGTTAGAGGAGATAAGAGGACGTGTTAAGAATGTGATGCGTGAGGGATTTAATAACTTTCGTGAAAATTCTCTCACTAAGAGCCTCACTGAAAACCCTAAGAAATTTTGGTCGTAAGTTAAAAAAAGTAGTTGTAGTGGGAACAGTAAGCCAGTTCTAATAAAAGACGGACGGGAGGTTGAAGACAGCCGCGACAAGGCTACCGTATTTAACACCGAATTCAAAAATTCATTCACGCAAGAAAACATGGAAAATATCATCACTTTACCACATCATGTGGAATTAGAGATGGATCCGATAGAAATTGATAGCGTAGGAATTGCAAAGCAATTAAAACTCCTGAAGTGGGGTAAAGCACCGGGTCCCGATGGTAATCCGGTAAGAGTATTTTCTGAATACGCGGAGGATGTTGAACCATTTCTGTCAGATATATTCCGTAAATCACTAGAAGAGAGAAAAGTACCTTCGAGCTGGAAAAAAGCCCAGGTAATTCCCGTTTTTAAGAAAGGAGTTCGGAGTGATACTAGGAATTATCGACCCATATCTCTAACATCGGTCTGCAGCAGAATTCTGGAACATGTTATATGCTCGAACATAATGAAGTTTCTAGATGAGAACGAATTACTTACACCATGTCAACACGGATTTCGGAAGAAGAGATCGTGTGAAACACAATTGGCCCTATTTTCCCACGACATAATGAAAGTTATCGATGCAGGTTCGCAAGTTGATGCAGTTTTTTTGGATTTTCAGAAAGATTTTGATTCTGTGCCACACAACCGACTTTTAGCGAAGATTCGAGCTTACGGTATTTCGGCTCAGATTTGAGAGTGGATACGTGATATTCTAACTGGTCGATCACAGTATGTCGTTGTTGACGGGGAAGCCTCTTCTAAGATAAATGTTAATTCGGGCGTTCCTCAAGGAAGTGTAATAGGTCCACTTCTTTTCTTAATATTTATAAACGATCTAGGTGACAACGTCAAATGCTGGTTGCGATTGTTTGCCGACGATGCGGTTATCTATAGGGAAATAAGGTGCTCCGACGATTGCTTAGAAATTCAGCGTGATTTGGATGCTATTTTCGATTGGTGCCGTAAATGACAGCTTACACTTAATTGCAAAACTGCAAGGCAATGCGGATAAGTAACAAGAAGAATCAGTATGTTCACGAGTACAAAAAAAAAAAAAAAAAAAAAAAAAAAAAAAAAAAAAAAAAAAAAAAAAAAAAAAAAAATTCAGCTGTTGACACGGTTGATTCCGTGAAGTATCTGGGGGTGATAGTACAAAGCAACATGAAATGGGACATGCACATAACTTCCGTCGTAGGCAAGGCTAATTCTAAATTACGATTCATAGGTCGTATTTTGAGGAATTGTACTGCTCAAACAAAGGAGATAGCGTATAAAACACTAGTGCGTTCGCATCTGGATTACTGTTGTGGGGTTTGGGATCCGTATCGCAAGGTTCTGATTGACTCAGTTGAGAGGGTGCAGAGGAGAGCCGCTAGATTCATGACTTGTTGTTACAGCCCTTATGAAAGTGTCACAGAATTGATACATAGATTGGGCTGGGATAGTTTGGAAGACAGACGACGTAGCTTGCGTTCGAATTTATTGGAGAATATGCGAAAAAATTTAAATTTCGAATGCAATGAAATACTTCTTCCGCCAACCTATTTAGGTCGCAATGACCGGAGGGATAAGATTAGAGAAATAAGATACCGTACTGATACTTATATGTATTTGGGTACACGGCAGTGCACCCGCCAAGTCGAGTCAACGGCGGCACTGCCTACCCTTTTCTCGAAGCTATTCGAGTAATTTTTGAACCTCAATTTCTTCGGTCATATTTATGCTACATGTCTCAAATTTCTATTATGCATAGATATCAGCGATCTTAGCAAACGTACTTAATTTTATTTTATTACTGTTCTTAGTTCGTAAGCTATTCGGATGCAAACTTCAGAGATTTTGTCACTCACTCACTCACTTCTGACTGATGATCATCAAAATTCTAAGGCACTTCCAGTAGTCGTAGAAAGCTGAAATTTGGTACACAGTTAAAAGTTTACCCACATATTATAAGAAAAGTCTGAAACTCGTTAATTTTCATATACCTACCCCCTTTCCTACCCCTAACGTGAAATTGATTTCTACCCTAATTACTTTATAAAGCTGTAATTTTCACTGTAGAGTGATATGTTTAACTAAACTGTTTAATTATACTTCTTTCCTTTTCTTACTTTTGAAGTTATTGAAATTCAAAATTTTATTTTGGCACAACACCCCGATATCAAAATTCCACTGTACTTACAGTAATCCTAGAAACAAGTAATTTGGTACACATATATGGTTTCATCCCAAAATCATAAGAAAAATCTGATATTGGAGTTTTTCCCCGTATTTATCTATATATAAAAAGATGAATGTTTGTTTGTTTATTCTTCATACAAATCCACAGTTTTCATCCGATTTCGATGAAACTTTGCACACTTATCCTTTGAAACATGGAGAAAAATACTGTTTACATTTGGTTGAACAATTTCCTGTCATATTGTCACATAATTTTGAAAAATTACCGAAATGAACATAGACCGACGTTTAGGCTGTGGAAGACTCTGTAGTTCCATGCACAATTGTGGGCTGGTGGCCCATTGGTTAACGCGCTTGCTTACTAATGTGTATACCGCCGGATCAAATCCCAAGGTAGGCAAAGATTTTTAAAAATTGTTTTTGATCGTAAGAGTCACGCCTGGACCGTTGGTTATTCGGATTGAATGATAAACTGTAGATATCACAAACTTAGGGGTGCAATGCGAGGAAAATCGTAAGTAGTCTTGAAATGCTGTAGGTGCACACTTTTTTTATGTTATATTGACCCCTCAGGGGTGATTCGCAGTCAGTGTGCGTGTGCTCTGCAGTATTAATACTATAAATGCGGAAGTAGGTCTCTTTCTTTTTGTTACGTTTTGACGACTAAATGACTATTCCGGTATTGAGGAAATTGAACAAGAAAATCTGTAGGCAGAGCACAGAACATTTTTTTTGGTATGATTGACAGTTGTAGTCACGAAATTTTGAGAACTTGTCGAATGGTGACAGAGAGACAGATATGTGTGTTAGTCTGTAATGTTAGGTCGGTTGCTCAAGGTGTGTTTCTCGCGCATTATGTTAGGGAATAATTTCTTAATAAATTGCGTTTAGAGAAAAAAACGTATTATTTATTACAGATGTAGATTTTCTCTGTCCTGTTACTTTGCGTCTGTTTAAATGTTTCTGGCACCAGTTTATTTTGCCTTCTTTTTTTACATGGCTTGCGGGCGTAAACTGGCCTTAGTTGTAGCTCTAGCAAAGCACGAGCAGCTAAAGTTATTAGAACCCAAGAATCGGATGCTCATGCTGAAAAAAGAAGAAAAGACCTATCTGAAATAAATCTGCCCTTAGTTAACACCCCCCCCCCACCCCCAATCCCTACACCTTCGTTTTATTTTTATTTTTTTTAATATATTGGGAACTTTTTCTCGTCAAGAGAAAGGTTCGACGGTAGAATGATATAGTGATGGCTTTCCTGTCATATTATGCCGATTTGGTGTTGTTTGGGACCAATCCTTCGTTACCAAAAACATTCTATATTAAATTCTGGCAAAGAAATTCTTAATCCACGCGTACGAAGTCGTAGGTATCAGCTAATTGAATTATAATCCCAAACATGAAAAATTCTGGCACATATTGCGGCTTAATTACTTTACTCCGGATGAAGCTATAAACCTGAAAATTCTATACTATATAGAGGCAAACAAGTTTTAAAAACAGTTTTAAATTTTACTTTGTTCCTATGGTTAGTTTGGAAGTTACTTGTTATTTATTTGAGTTGGTAGATAAACCAGCGGCAATGCTCATTGCTAGGCTACGACGTACATTAATTGTTTCCAGAGATTGGGGCATTGTCGGAAATGATGTTGCTGATTTTCCTTGAATTTATTCAATGGAAACCCAAACGTGAAACGTTCCGGTACATATTTGCAGGTTAATTGCTTTGTTCTGGATGAATCAGTATGCTCAAACCGTCGAACGTGTCTCATGAAGAGAATCAATTTCCAACATATTTAAAAACAGAAAATCGAAAGAAGGTGGGGGGGGGGGGGGGAGGGAGGGAGGGAGGGTGTGCGGGGATATGTGTGTGTGTGTGTGTGTGTGTGGGAAAGGGGGGGGGGGAGTTTAACTACCGGCAGCTTTATTTCAGCTTGGTCTTTTCTTCTTCTTCTCTCTTATCATGAGCATCCAATTCTTGGGTTCTAATAACTTTAGCTTCTCGCGTTCTGCTAGAGCTACACTATAGGCTAGGTCTAAACCAGCAAGCAATGTCAAAAAAGAAGACAAAATAAACTGGTGCCAGAATCTTTTAAGCAGACACAAAATAATAGTACAGTGCAGAGCAAATCGAGCTCTATCATATATATTATTTCTATAAGGTATTTTTTTGTCACAAGCCTGTATCTTCTTTCATACTTAACCGAAATCAATGAATGAGGTGTCATTTTAAAGCTTATGGTCTCCACTTTGATCATATACTATTTCAAGAAAGAAAGTTTTCGGAATTCAGCCCTTAAAGGGCAAAAATGTCAATTTTTCTAAAATGCTGTTTTCTGTGTTACAAAACATTTATCTACCTGGATACCTATCTGAAAACATTTGATGACGTATCATTTTAAAGATTAAGATCTACGCTTTAGTGACATTGTACATTAAGACAGAAACGGAGGAACGAGGAGAGCTTCCGTTCCTAGATGTACTAGTAACCAAACGTGACGACGGGAACCTTGGACACTCGGTGTACCGGAAGCCGACACATATAAACAGATATCTACACGCCGCATCGCACCACCATCCAGCGACAAAAGAGGCGTCCTCAAGACCTTGTGTACCAGAGCGACGAAAGTGTGTGACGCAAATAGTTTGACGACGGACTTGGAAGCGCTGCAACACACATTCAAGTCCAACGGCTACCACAATCGTTGTATTAGACAGGCATTGCATGCAGCTACAACAGACAAAGACGCCAATTCAACGTCTAATCAAGCCACTTCTCAGGAACGCCAAGTAGTTGTCTTACCCTACATAAGAGGAGTTACTGACAGAATCGGGAAGCTGTTTAAAAAAGTTGATATAAAACCTGTCTACAAAGCGCACAGCAAGGTCAATAAGGGGGCATCCACAAATTACGTGAGGTGTTTTTCCGGATTTCTGGACCCCCCCTTCCCCCTTGGTGAGATTTCGTGAGATCTGGCTGGACCCCCCCCCCCCCCCCCCTCTGGTGAGATCAGGTCCGTGAGAACCGCCCCTAGAAATCGCACTCGAAACTTTTGTAGACCTTTTTTTTTTTTTTTTTAGGTCACACCCTAACTTTTTCACGAAATACCCTCCTAAAATCGACTTAGGCGCAAATTGTAGACCTTTTTTTTTTGGCTCTACTATCCCCAAATTTTTCGCAAAATCTCACGTGAGATTTCCGTAGACCCCCCCCCCCTCCCCCCTGGTGAGATTTGGTGAGATTTCGCCGGACCCCCCCTCCCCCTATTTCACCTCACGTAATTTATGGACGCCCCCTAACCAGCTCGTCAAGGTTAAGGACAGGCTGCCTCCACTACACGTGGCCGGGGTCTAAGAGATTCCATGCACCTGTGGTCGGATGTACATAGGACAGACGGGGCGCACTATAAGGGAGAGGCTGCGCGAACACATCCGCGATTATAAATCTCATAACTTTGACAAATCCGCCATTGCACGGCATGCAGCCGAAACCAATCACGCCATAGACTTCGAAAATACCACCCTGATAGTGCGCGAGGATAAATGGTGGCCAAGGAGGGTAAAGGAGGCGTTAGAAATTGCTAAACGCCCAAACAATATTAACGAGGACAACGGGCTGAAATTACACGACGCCTGGCGCTCGCTGGTGCGAACAGGACATGTCACGTGACACCTCCCGCCAGACCGCGCAACCCCCCTCCAGGCCGACTAAACACTTGACGGCTCGGACCTTTTGATTGGCCGGGCACATCGAAACATCCAGACGGGCGCTGGCCTCGCCTATAAAACAAGACCACTCACTGATCGAAGACGCAGTTCTGCCCTGGAAGAAGACCCCAGAATGAGGGTCGAAACGTTGGCTACAATGAACATGACGCGGCGCCACTCGGACAGCCAGGAATCAACTGACTCTGGCCGCGGAAGCCTACGATTACATTTGACTCAACTCTACGGGGAGAAGATATTTTATCGGACACGGGAATTTTCTAAACTACGTGAGACACGGACCCGGAAACTTTGTCAACTAACGTTTTTACTTCGCTGCAGAGACGAAGAAGTGCTCCCGACTTTCCTCAAGATTCGTCACCACCTCAACACAATAGCCGCTCTTAGAATTCTGCGCAACTCGGGTTTTGCATTACTGAGAGAAAGGATACATCAGACTAGAAGTGAGCTGGGTCATATCGAAGGAAAAATATTTCATATCCACCTAGAACTCAGTATCAATGAAGTATTAATGAAGTTGTACAGTGTACATACAATTTCGCAATAGATTTACAGTAAATGTTCAAAAATGTAAAGTAAAAAATGGAAAATAAACAAATATACTTGTATAATATCTGTAATTTACTTGTATAATGTCTGGAATTTCTGTAAAACTACTGCAGATACACGTCTGGGACTTGTTTTATTACATTCACCAGATCAATAACAACAAAATAAAAAGCGTGCTTTACAGTAACCTAGTACAGTTTTGCAATGGCTTCATATTAACGAGGTTGCTAAATTTCAGGCAAAATCTTTTTTTAGCCGTAACTAAACATTTGCGGACCTATGTTTATATGAACGTTTTCCTTTAGTTTTACTTGTAGAATAACATATTAAAGTATTTGCATACCTTCGTTAATCACCCTGTATAATGAAGATGGAGGGCCGCGTTTACGCATAGGCTACATAGGCTGTAGCCTAGGGGCCCGCACCACAAAGGGGCCCACGCCGCATGCAAAAATAATGACAATAATAATAAAAAAATCAAACGTGTGCAAACCATATTTCCGAATTCGTTTTAGCGCCGAAAGTCCTACAACACTAATGAAAACCGAAAACAATGTTCCCGTATACGCAGCTCAATCCTTTGAAGTGCAGGTGCACTGTAAAATAACATTTCAGTGCAACTATGCCGAAAAGTAGTAACAACTTTGCGGCTCAACCATGAGGAATTTATTACCCTTGTAACATAAGGTTGCAGTATATACTTTGGCCGGGGCGTATGACTGTCATCCACTTGTAACACAATCTAAAATCCCCTAGCCATCATGTCCGGAATGTGGAATGTTAGGAAAGATAAATTCATTTTGTATACAATGCAATCAGCGAGTAGCGGTGGGAGGTCCAAGTTTTAATGTTTTGTTTGAAAATTTATAAAAAATTACATTCGTTTATAATTGAAATATGTGTATTTAGAATTCAATATTAATTCTATTTTTAATTCGTTTTTAAGTAATTTGTTGTTTTAAGTCACTTTTTATTCTTTTAAAACTTTATTACAGCGTTCAGGAATCTGGATCGCTTGGTGTGGCGTGGGAAGGCTCTGTTTAGTGGAGCGCTGTCTAAAAACAGTTGATTCACTGAATTACTGTTAACATGCGTGTGTGAATAAACAATTTCGTGTTCTTAAGCTTTCTCTAATGCGTGCTTTGGTGATCTTAATCATCTTTTGTCGTTTGTTTTATCTTAATATGTAGGTCAAATCTTTCATATTATTATTAAAACTTTTGAGTTTGTAATTCCGCGAGTTATTGCTGAGGATGTTTGGCCGCAACAACACAACTACAGTAGGTGACATCATATCAAGCGATCATCAATCGAAAAATTTATGGTGCCAGCATCACTTGCTAATCTCGTTCACTTCAGTCCCGTAAACGATGCAGAAAACACGTTTCGGACTTTCGATTCTTCAGCATGTTATCCTCGTATATTTTTACTATCATTACACTATCCATTATTTTGAACTAAATGGTTTATTAATTTAATAACAAGTAATCGATATTGCTTTACATATATATAAAGGGCCCGCACCACAGTTATAGCCTAGGGACCTACGGAACCTAAATGCAGCCCTGAGACGATGTCTTTTTCAGATCATAACCTATTTTGGCTGAAAAACAGAAACGATTGTTCTTGAATGGAAATAAGGATAATAAAGATATATTGCATGTTGCAATTACTAAAATCAGAACTGCCATGTTTATCGCTAGCCTTCGTTATAAGACCACACATAAGGAAGAAGAAGAGTTTATTAAGGAAGAAATTAGAGAAAGATTTTTTTAGCGCACTCATTCAATTCAGCGAATAATTGAACTGTTTTCTTATAAGCGAAGTTTCATGTAATACAAATTTATACGATCGATATAGTTAAATGAAAGAGAACAATATACCTAATAGTGTTATGTAGTTGCACAATGAAGGTAATGAATGTTTCTTTGTATATAGTTTCCCAATTGATGTAATTGAGTCTCTTTTACCGTTAAATGTTTCCTAATGGAAAAATGAAAGAAATTAATTAGCTTGTTTCCTATTTATCAACTAGAAAAGGCTATTTGTATTCTTTCTGGGATTTCTGAATGGTCAGCTACTTGAAATAAGAAGATATTCCGGCCGGAACTGGCACAAGTAATCTTTTATGACGCTTATGGACGTACGTTTTTGGTAGGCTCTACATATGTCCAATAGTAAATGCGTGCTATGTCATCAAATATGTCGTACGAACTCTTTAATGCTGCGTTACTAGAGAAAGAAAAAATAAAAATAAAAAGAATTAATCAAGCGATCATAAAATTGAGTAAAAGATATTAACGGCTAATCAGACAGAAAACAAATTAACTTATGGTTCCGTCTGAACTATGTTACAAAAGAAGGAAATAAAGGACACCAGTGGAACAATAAAAGTGAAATGTTTTTACACGATGTAGTGCTATGAAGTATTAAACAACACTAACCATGCAGAATAAATCGCCGACCTTTAAAAAATATTCACTTCAAATTTATGACATTCTACGTTTTCTGCGAACAGAGAATGATCTAAGGCAAAATTCACAAGGATTTTTTTTTTATTGCTTTGACTGTACATTTTATTTGGAAATGAAATGTTAGTTTGACAATTGAGAATATTCTCTTTGTTTTATGAAATAGCACTATTAAAGAATCAAGGAAAACATTGCGATAAAATTTTTTTCCGGTCGCAAATGGTTATCTCTGAGCAAATGTATTTTCCCATGTTCCGTTTAATTTAACAAGACTAATCAGCCGATCTGCAATGAAATTCGGGGACTGCAAAATTTTAAAGAATTAATCGAAAAGTTAATAATAAATTGATGAATGCTTTAATCCAAAGTTAATCACCACGCGCTCGATTGTCGCCATTACGTTTCATTTAGAGCGGCGCACATTTTGAACACGACCGCCACTGTCAACATGTGCGATTACATTTTCGAAATGATTGAATAATTTCCTGTGAGATGCGTCTGTATTTGGATACTGTGAGTTGTTACAATAATTTTCTTTACGTCCATGCTGCAATTAATATTAAACGAGATTTTAGCGCAACCTGTGCCGATCCAGTTAAATACAATCGTTTAAAGAATTATCTTCAAATGACACTAAACAATGGTAGCAAATCCCACAAGCGAAAAACACATAAATGCAGCTTGAAGGAGATAAGTTTTTGTGCATGTATAGTGTAACTTACCAAACAACACAAGTACTACAATCGTGAAATGACTCGTTAGAAATTGTTACGATCGTGGTAGCAGTTCCATTTAAAAATAAAAACGATAAATTAAAGCAAATCTTTAAATTATTCCATGAAGTTCCAAAAATTATATTGAAACAAAACTGAAGAATATGAAATACTATAAAATACAATGCTCAAGTATAATGCATCAACCGTACTCGCAGACAACAATTCAGAAAAATCTTATGGTTAAAACTCACAGTTTAAAACTGTTAAGGCAATTCGCTGGAATATGTTTTGTATTAATTCCATATGGTTGCAAACTGTTAATAGGATTATCGGACTGATAGAAATATGTCACATCAAGTTACACAGAGATGATGCCAACACTGAATAGCATTTGTCTGTATTTGAAATAATTCAGCTGCATGAGGTCTCGGTGAATCGAATACCTGAGAGGTCACGTTGCCATCCCCAAGTCCGTATAGAGGAAGGAGGGGGGGGAGGGGATGCACAGTTAGCCGACTTCCCGGTAAGAAAGAACGCATCAACTTTAAACTGCAGCGTCGATTAAAAAACGGACTGCTCAGACTGGTCATGGTATTCAGTTGGAACGTCAGAAGATCAAAGACGAAAAAAATAACAACAAGTAAAATGGCCTCACACTGCAAGACTTGCTGCATATTGTGTACATTTTGTGTTTCCCTTACTGCAGAGATGGTTATAATAATAAAGATATCGCAAAAAAACACAGTTGAGGCATCTGACATGGCCAAACTACCATAAAAAGGAAAATTAGTTAAATGTATAATTGAAAGAAAAATTAGTGTGGCAGTCTCCAGTGAAGCAAAGAAGAATTTTCAAAGAGCAATGCACGGAGTGGAAGTTCTTATAATATCGGTAGTAGTTCGAAAAAGTAAGTATAGGTGTTTTTATTAACAAATTATTAAGAGCGATGAGTTTCTTAATTAAATAATTATAACAAGCTGCTAACTGCATGACAAAGGGACAATTTTAGTAATTAGGTTATTCGCTCCAGAAAATGTGGAAGAAGGAGAATGAGAAGAATCATACTATAAGCTATAAAAAATACCAACAAACACAAACGTCAGTAACTCATCGTAGCTGGTGAATGGAGTGCTAAAGTCGCTAGCTACATAACACCTGGTGTTATTGGGAACTTATTCGAAAATAGAGTAAATCAGGATAGCTGTCGTTTAAGATTGTTGTCCACCCTCAATAAACTCAAGATAGTACATACGTTCCATTTAAGAAAAAATATAACAGCAATAGGAACTATACCATATTCGCCTCGAGTGATCTATGAAAACCATGGAAAATCTAGCTAAGGATGGCACTCTTATGTAAGTACACTTAAGTACCAAAATTATTTTTCACTTTCATTAACTAAGCATTCCCCAGGGTTTCTTCTTGAGACTGAGTCGAATAGTGAAGTCGAGAGACGTATGATCAAGGGTTCTCGCATGCCGCATCAAATGGAGTCTGGGGATCGGTTGTGTGACAGGCGTTGAGATTTGACTTACCCATGCAGATCATTCTAATAAACTTAATAAAAAAAAAAAACGGTTTAGATGAAAAATAATGCAGCTTACGCAAAACACTTGTCTTCTTGTTTTTGTCATGTGGTAGATCCACTCTAATAGCGCCCACCTTTGATCAATGAATCTTCTGGCGGCACTGGATATCTTTATGTCCAGAATGTTGCAGCCATTAATGACACTTATGCCCAGTTAGCGATAACCTTAATAGCAGCTAGAAGTCATGTAAAAGCAGTAAAAACGGAACCATTACCGTCTCTAATAAGAACCATGTTGCTATCATAAACGTATATGTTTACAATGTTGTGTAGGGGACCGAAAATTACGTGTTCACCTTTATTCATTTCCTGCAGACCAAATACATTTATTGAACACTGTTAATTCTACCTCTCAAATTCTGGAACGTCAGACAGTTTAACCAGAAATTTACTACCCGTGAAATCGAGAGCGTATTCGAATTTTACTTTCTTATACATAGTAACTTATTTTATATCCTGTACGTGTAAAGCTTGAATCGTCCAGAGATAATGTGCTTCATTTGGGTTTTGAATATTGACTATTGCCTTTATTATATTGATTTGGAGTGCAAAGGTATAAATGAAGTTACTCAGTACACCATTTCGAGTAAAGCAATACGTATATTGAGGGAGATTCTACAATCAAGCCATGGACTTTGTCATTATCAAGTTCCTTCAATTCATTAAATTTTTCCAATTACAATGAAGATACTCGGTACACCATTTCGAGTATAGCAATACGTATATTGAGGGAGATTTTACAATCAAGGGATGGACTTTGGCATTATCAAGTTCCTTCAATTCACTAAATTTTTCCAGTTACCAACAACCAGGAAAATTCTTTGCGTAACTTCTTTCTTTGAAAAATAATAATAAAAAAAAAATGGCAGTCGTTGGGGAATGTCGACAGAAGTCAAAACTTAAAATTAAGAATATCATACGCGCGACACGTCACACTTATAGCTACTAAATAACAATCATTCCGTGTGGTCGTAATGACCTGGTGACAGGGTTTCTGTTAGCTGTGTATTCCACCCGTTCTGGCGTAATTCACATTACACAATAAGCTGTGCCAGAGAGGCTAAGGGTCTACGAAAGTCCCCGCCGAGACAGGGATTTGAACCTTCCATTCCCCAGTCAGATACCTTAACCACTGAGACACCAGACTACAACAGATATACTATTAACGTCAGCATGTCGGTGACGCGAACTCATCAGATTGTACCAATCCAAAAGTTGTTCAACGCGCCTAAAGAAGTTTTCACTTTAAAAACTAAAAATTTAACTTAGTCCACAACTCGAAGGTTGGTCGAATATTCCCGAAAAAGACGTACCAAGCTATTCTGTCAGAGGCAGAAAGGCAAATTCCTTTCCTAAGCGGCCTACAGTTTAACGTGGAATCAGAACCACGAAACGTCCCGGCGTAGCTCATATAATAAAATACAACTCCTAAAAATTCCTGCTCACCACTGTATTTGAACCCGCGACCGGAGAGAGAAACGTTCTGAAATAAGCGCCTTAACCGCTGAGCTACCAGACCGCTTTGTTTTGAAATATACGTATGCTAAGTATTATCACAATCGGATAAAACCTGTCGGTTTCTATGAACAATATTGGTAGAAATTAAGGTGAGGGGTGAAGGTGAAGAGGCTTTACGTTTTTCTAAATCGAACGCAAACAGTGTTTTTTGTATTTGTTTTAGTATACATATGCAAAGTTCCATCAAAATCATATAAAAACTGTGTGTTTGTATAAAGAATATTGTAAAAAAAAACCACATTCATTTTTATATACCAGATACAAATATAATCTACACTTTTACTGCTTTCCAAGCGCAACAGGTCATACTTATAGCTACATATTATACTGTTAATATTAGCATGTTGATGTCGCAAACTCATAAGATTTTACCCATCCAAAAAGAATCAAACGCGTAAATTATACATGCAACAAGTCATAGAATTTCGGTGGCGGGAACTCATAGATTTAAACTCGTCTAAAAATAACAACAACAAAAAATTCAAGTGGACGATATAAAATATATATATATATATATATAATTCTAAATTTTGAAGTCACTAATAAAAAAAACCGCCACGTTTAACGTAAGAAAGAGGCAAATGGTATTACTGATAATTTTACAGGTTTGGGTTTCAAAAAGATGGAATCACAAATTGAGAAAAATTCTGTGATCCTAACATTTAGAAGAAACTGAATTGTACTAAAGCATAATCTATTCGCGAAAACAATTATCCTGGCTTCAGGTTTAACAGTATTGCACTTGACTCATATGAAACCTACATGCTCTACTCTGGTGAGGCCGTTGCTACTCCAGAGCTGATTGATGTAACAGGCTGTGGCCAAGCGGTGCAGTTGGGTATCAACCTCCATTCAAGGTGTCGGTAGAGGCAGCTGGGCCTCTGTTTGTGGAAGCGGGGGAAGTCTCCTACGTTGGTGATTGGCTGCAGTTAGCTCGTGTATGATGCACGAGCAGGCGCCTTGGGGCAGATGAGGCGCCTTGGGGCATTTGAGCTCCCTTTCTGAGATGGTAGACACGAAGTGACGACGTTGACGGCTACGACAGAAAGTTAGAAGGGGTCTGTGTAGAGTAGACCAGCATGCTGCTGCAGTATACGTGGCTGACCCCACGTTGTTGTCGATCAAACAAACTGTCGACAGTCATATTGCCGTTATATCACACCCGGGACTAGTTGTGATTAGTGACAGTGCCGTGTTGTGGCGAGGTCTGGAGCTGCTTGGGACGGATCTAGTCGGTATCGGCCACACGTTTATGTTTTCCTAAAAGTTGATAGTCTGATAGTGGTGGTCGACGTGTCTTCATCCGGCCAACTCATCAACGGTGTAGCTGTAGGCGCATTGTCGATGGATTGCCCTAAAACAAAATACAAGTTCTATAATTATTGCTTTTATTTTAAAGAAAAAGATAAATTCGATTAATTTATGGAAATGCCAAAAAGTATTTAAACAACCTAACCAAAACTTTCCGAAATCTGTATTGCACTATAACTACTCGGCATTTGGGCTTCAAGGACACAAAACAAAAGTAGAACTGGACTTTAAGGTCATGAAGACATGAAAAGAAACTTAGTGTTGGGCTGTGTTAGGCGTTATCTAGACTAACACCTAACTTCTGATGCTGACATGACCATCAAGCCAAATTAGATTTTTTTTTGTTACCTCGAAGTTCTTCTGATGTTTTATCTTGAAGCCAATTTTGACTGTATTCTGTGACCCTAAAGATCAATTACTTATTTTGTGCTAGTATATAGCCGTTACTTCTGTTGATTATAGAACAATGCATCGTCGCTTGCAAGTAGTTTCTTGATATTCTAAAGAATGGCTAACTATAGTGACTCCATCGTAGTTCCTGTATGGTAGAACTTTAGTTACTGATGTTGCGAAAAGAAATTTGAATATTGTACCTTACAAATATTGAAATGTCAGCGAAATTCTGTCATGGCTTATCATCATTTACTTTGTTTATTATACTTATTTCTGGAAATTCCTTTACTCCTACCGAGCGTGGCCTCGCATTTTGGAGAACGCGGGTTTGAATCCCCGTCCGGTCATTAAGATTTGGGTATTCCATGGTTTCCCCAAATCACTCCTGGCAAATGCTGGGATGCTTCCTTTAAGTGGCCATAGAACTAGTGAACATAATCACACAGTAACAGCGACGAATACAGATTTGTTTATTTTCTGGTGTAAATGTCAAAATTTCGTTTGACGCGCCGTAAAGCCCCAACAACAACAACAACAACAAAATTTCGTTGAACTTCAATCACCTAGTATCGAACTGAAGCACCCAGAGAAAGCAGTACTACTAATATATCTTAATTAGTGACGGTAAATATTCGTGAGATGTAATTAGCGCATTACTTAACAAGTGAATAGCAAGTCAAATATAAGTTAAGTAAGCATTGCTTGAACGGGAGGCGGAAGTGTGCCAGTACCAATGCAACATACTATAGTCAGATCTCTCTCCATGTCACTACAACGTAGATCCCACGCAAAGGTCACAGCACCAAAAAGACGGTGTCATTTCAACAATACCATATATCATCATTTCCTTTGATTATTATACTTCTTTTCTGGAAATTCCTTTACCCCTACCGAGCGTGGCCTCGCATTTGGGAGAATGCGGGTTTGAATCCCCGTCCGGTCATGCAGATTTGGCTATTCCATGGTTTCCCCAAATCACTCCTGGCGAATGCCGGGATGCTTCCTTTAAGTGGGCATGACGGTTTTCCTTCCGGTTCCTTGCCTCTCACCAATCCTTTTCCGCCTTTAATTACGTCGACGTCGACGAGGCGTAAAGCCATTAACAAAAAAGAAAAATTAGCCTATTCTCCTTCATGTGGAATTTTGTTCAACTTGATCCATGTAACAGTATTATGCCTCCTTCATGAAGTTATGTATTGTCGAGAATGCGAGTTCAAATTCCTTGTTCGGCCATGAATCTGTGTTGAATATAGAATCAATCAGCATAACTATTCGCCAGATGTCTTTAGAAGCAGTCTGAATACGTATTCCACTTTGGCTAAGGTAATCCAGCTGATACGACTAGTATTCTCATTTACAAACAGTAACAGATAGTCATGTGACGGTACAGCGAAGACTCGTCATAAAAACGGATGTGGTGTCAAAATGAAAATGTATTGTTAATCGTCCTAGTTCCTATCTCAATTCCTTATTAAGACAAGGGCCTTAAATTCACATTTAACTTAAACGGAGCAATCAATGTTTTTCGGTGTAAAAACTGTGGGAAGGTTAAGAGATGTCCCTGCGAGCTGCAAGCGTTGACGACACATGGGACTATAATGGTGCTAC
The DNA here is from genome assembly GCA_031002005.1 of Vandiemenella viatica. Taxonomy (NCBI): domain Eukaryota; kingdom Metazoa; phylum Arthropoda; class Insecta; order Orthoptera; family Morabidae; genus Vandiemenella; species Vandiemenella viatica. The sequence goes on along the minus strand of JARYHS010013630.1, from coordinate 287,896,989 downwards.
CTCTGGTAATAACAAAAAAATTGGAGCGAAATTTATCTGGGTATTACTGCTGGGATAAACAAAATTATTACAAAATGAAAATAGATTCCCCAACAAGCGGCGAAATGTATAATGTTAGTAAGTCGGTCGCAGGTGGCAGATAACTCTGCGTAATCGTGACGAGAAGTTTAACGTCATACCTGTCGATCTATGAGTGTTTTCTAGGTCTATGCCAACATGGGCAGCGTTTCAACATGTATCACTTATCTAGTAAAAAAGTAAAACAAAAATGCTTTAAATTTAGCCGTCAGACAAATATTGGCGTAAATAGTATGTTCTGTTGAGAAAAATTTGCCTTATGATAGTGGTTCTGTTTATCACTTTAAGCTGGATATAAAATTTTTGGGATGACGAAATTTTAACAGTAAATACTTGATTGCCTAGAAATATAATCTCGATATGCACCTCTTTAAGTCTAAATTATAAATTTTTTTCTTTCATTAGGGTTAAAAATTAGCCCTTGTTCCTTTTATTTTCTCAGACAAAGGTATTAACTACAAACTGCAGAGTATGTAGATTATTTTAAATGTAATGGTAAACTATTATAATTAACTTACCAATGCCATTTATTCCACAACAGAAAATACGTCCCAGTAAAGTTTTAGTAAACAAGAGAATTCTCTACAGCATTGAATAACCTCAAATGAACTACTCCAGTGTCGCGGTATATAAAGATTCGAATATTGTACCAGTGAAACTAAAATACAATATTCCGTTAGATAAAGTTACGAATGTCCAGTTCGGGCCGCTGTTTACCTAGCAGGATTAAACTTTTCTGATAGAAAACTTTTTCCCCTGTCTCACGATTTTGAGGGAAACTTGTTTTCCCCGTCTCTCTCTTCAGTCAGTATTTCGATTTGTCAGGGTCCCGTAGTCAACTTCGAGCGGTAACAGCAAAACACTGACTGTTACTATTACTGCTAACAAAATAATACATAACGAACCTCAAAGCAGCTATCATACCTATTTCCCACTGAAAAGATAGTTACTCGTAGTTTCGTACAGAATGTATTTCTGAATCTCAACGAATATATTTTATCAACCGAACCGAATCCGTGGGTGATATATAGAGTAGATTCAGTTCAGCTTTAATTTATATTTTTGATTATATAACACATTTGCACAAAGCTGCGTGGTATAACATCTACAACATACTTTATATATATGTACAGGGCGTTCGCCGGGAAACGCTACCCACTGTTAGCGCTACAAGGAAGAAACTGCTCCCGGCGAGCGAGCGGTCAGCTTCCGGCATTGTTCGACCGTCGGCCGCGGACTATTTCATAATAATTACGCTTCATAAACTTGTATGTGCTAAGCATTTAAATGTGACGTCAGTTGCGGATCAACAGTGCCATCGTGGACACCCTGCAGGTACCAGTTGCAAAATCTAATCCTAGGCCCCTGGCCTATTTCTGTAATTTTATGCATCACAATTGTTTTGTACGGCTTTAAGTGAACTAGCTTTGTTACTTTCCAAGCTGACGTCTTAGATACGCCTGCCTGCTGCCCTAACTGACTTAATGATTTTTTGGGTGACTGTTCTAGTCGATAAGCGATATCGTCAATTTTCTCCTCTGTGAGAATACGGTTGACCGACAGTCTCTTTTTGTTAAAAAATGAACCCGTTTCTCTCACTTTTTTAACCAGACGCAGAATTGTTGATTTAGCTGGCAGTAAAGCGCCAGGATATTCGCGACGAAATTACTGTGACACTTTTTAAACGACTTCTTCTTCACATATGTATCGTAGAGAAATATTCTTTGTTGCAAACTGTAACGTACCATAATTTTACTCACACTCAAACACGGTACAGATTAGTAAGAGTATGAAGCCCCTAACCAGCCAAACCGCAAAGAAACGTTTATTCACAACACTGATTAATAAGAGACTGAAGTCACAAACTAGCTACAGTGCGGTGATTCACGGCACCGTGTGGCGGGAGTTGCTGGCACGACTGTCCCAGCAAGTTGCCGACGGCAACAGACTGGGAAGGTAGCGTTTCCCGGCGAACGCCCTGTATATATATAGAAAGCTGTTTGCAACAACGCCTAGAATTTACAAAGAATTGACATTGTCATTAAAAATTAAGAAACAGAATCAGCGAACCAGAGAGCTGGTTTGAAACAACAAAGCTAAGCAATTGTTTTCATGGTGCTAATTTATGTTGAAAGTCTTGTTCTCATTTATCGTTATCACGAATAGCTGGATAACAGATGACGTAAAAATTCACCATATTTTAGCAGAGGTGATAAAAAAGTACTGTAAAAACAGAAATTAAATGAAGAATCTTAAAACAAAAACATTAATCCCACAAACAAACAAAGATCAGATTCCACAAGCAAAACGAAAATACTGAAATTTTGCATTTTAATCATTTTAATTCCATTACTAAAATTCTATAATTTTAGTAGTGGAATTATAAACAAGCGAGACACACATACAAAAACAGGAACGTACACATTTTACCTAAAATAATCAAAGCCGTTTCTGGTCACAGGAAGTAATAATGAAATTCAGATTTTGTTGGTTTAAAATATTTCTTTTTTTTCTGTTTCTTGGATGGTTTGATGTTAACTTAAAGTTCTTTTTTATCGTGAGCTAATTTCTTCATTTCAAAACACCCATCCCAACATATATCCTCAATTATCTACCCCATTTTCATCTTTGTGTTCCTAAAATGTTATTATTTTAAGTAACAACCAGTTAATTAGTCTATCACCCTTCTGTTCTTTCTGTGAGATCTTTTTACAAACATTTTTCTACTATCATCATGTTCTAAATTGGTTCATTTCGTATTTTTTAATTTCAAGCATGCTTTCTTAGTATCACTTTTAAAAACTTCAGTTTCCTTAGTGCAATTTCATAAATTAAAGCTGTACTTCTATTATGTGTAACGCTCCACATATATACTGTCTTTTTACGTGAGTTACTGAATTTTTGTTTTTTCTCTTGTTTTAGCCATCAGCTGTAATTTTATTTACTAAATAAATGATTTTTTTTCTTCGTTTTAATACAGCTGAAGGAATTTTCATATTTAATCTACTGTTTCATAACCTCTATGTTTGGCTCAAATTATTACTCTATTGTTTATTTGCACTATTAAGTAATATTGTATCTTTCTGCTAAAAAATGGATACAGATTACTTCCAACTCTATTCAAAATATACATTATGACGTGATTAGAAACTGGAAACAGATTCCCAAACCGGGAATACAGTTGAAGATGAATAAATATCTAATTGAGTTCCTTTATGCAGATGATATAACAATACTACAAGAAAATGAAGAGGAAATGCAAAGAGCGTTATAAAAACTACATAAATTGGCAGGAAAAGAATATAGCCTTCACATATCCAAATATAAAAGAAAAGTGATGGTCCATTATGGTAAACACCCCATTCGCTCAAAAATGGTAATTAACGACACAGTGATAGAATATCTAATGAATTTTAACTACCTAAGCTGTGATATCAGTAATCACATAGATAAAGTTATAGGGAAAAGGATCAACAAATTTCAGTCGGTATAAGTGACAGTAAAGTCGAGCACAAAACACAAAAGACACAAAAATGAAATTCTGTGAGATGATGGTTTCCCCGAGTATGTTGTAAGAGAGTGAATCTTGGATAACTAAAACAAGAGATCAGAGAAAATTGTAACGGCAGAATTGACTTTTTTCTTTTTTAACAAATTCCATTCCTCCCAGGTGGAGCCTCGAAGGCGGGCTGCTGGAGAGTGTCGAGGACCCTGTTCAGCCTAATTAATCTGTGGCCTGTGTGAGGAACCATCCTGGCATTCGCCTTGAGGCCCTGCGGAAAATCACGGAAAACCGCAGTTAGGATGGCCGGACAGGGATTTGAACCCCTGCCATCCCGAATGCCAGGTAGGAGAGCGAATTCGCCCTCCTCCTAACTCGAGATTTCTTAGGAAGGTGATAGGCTGCACAAAACAAGATCATTTAAGAAATGAAGAAATTCAGAATTTTATAAACGAAATGTTAGAGGAATGCAGAGAATCATGGAGGCAGCATATTGAAAGATTGGACGAAGAAAGGATTCAACTTCTGGCGAACCAAAACAAACCAGCGGGAAGTAGAGACTTTGGTAGACCTATGAAGACATGGTCTAAAAGTACAAAGTGAAGGCGGAACAGGTATTAATTCCTAATCTTTGAAATGAACAAGAAGATTCTGCTAATGGGCCAACGTTATCAGAAAATCGTAGCATGCGGACTGTTCATCCTTGAAACCTTAAGCAGAATTCAAATTTTTATTTCATTGTCTTCATTTCTGCTACCTGCAACTTGGGTATTGGTGGGGAGAGATTATAACATTGTCACACTCCCTTTTTAACTGATGTTTTTCACTCACAACTCTCGACTTTGATTCTCACATAGATTATATGTTATTCTTCTATCTCGATGTTGTATAACTGAGTTCTTAAAAATTTTGACCTTCTTGTGTTACCTCATGTTACAAGCGTCACGAAGATATTCTTGATATTTTATTCGTCCTTTCAGTGCCAGTGATTGGATTGCTTCCATTGAATTCTAGTTTCTCCTGCACCAAAACTGATCTTCACATTATACCTTTTTTTTATTTTCACATCATCAGTAGTTTAGAAGCATGTGATGTCGTAATTATTATTCGGTAATTTTCAAATTTGTGAGCTTGTGATTTTTTCTAGAGTTTGAAGATGAAACTTGTATTAAAATTCATTTAAATCTAGTCTGTTCTGTTAAGTTTCGATAACAGTTTCAATAATCTTTCGATTCCTTCCTTTCAAAACATATCAGAAGGTTGGCAGGAATCTCATATATTTCTGAAGCTTTATTTAAATTGAAGTCTTTCAAAGATCTTTCGAATCCTTTTCTCTCTCATCATAAAGACCGACATAGTCCTCTCTTTTCTGCACACTGTTGTACAGACCGTCCTCATCAGACAGTTTTTCTAACTGAGCAAATGTGTTCCAGTCTTTAGCGCTTTAATGTTTGTTCATCCCACAAGCAGCATGTATTTTACCTTCAACCGTTTCCTTCATACTTTTCTTGTTGGCATTTTTGTCTGACTTTCTGGCGTTTTCTATTTATTTGATTTCTAAAGACTTGAATCGTAAATTTCTTGGCATTACATTTGACAACTAGCTTAACTGGGCAGAACACATTGGACAGGTGGTAGGAAAAGGTTTCAAAATTCTGCACTTGTTCGAGAGAGTTATGACGGGATATACGAGAGAAGTAAAGGAATTGGGTTACAAAACTTTGGCTACACCATTGCTCGAATATGGTAGTGTAGTATGGGACCCTCATTTTACTTATCAAATACAGGAGTTGGAGAGGGTGCAAAAAAGGGTTGCTAGATTTGTTTCTGGAAATTATCGCAGAAGGCAATCAGTGACGGATATGATAAAGGAGCTGAAATGGGATTCATTGCAAGATAGGAGGAGGATGAGGAGGGTCATGGGAGTGTACAGGGCATATACTGGCGATGAGGTATGTAAAGATATTGGAGTAGGTATGAAAAGTAGTGCATGGAAGGGAAAAGATGACCATGACCACAAGCTGGAACTCGACTTCAGGCACAAGGGTGTAGGAAGATTCTCTTTTTTAGGTAAGGGTGTCAGGGATTGGAATGAGTTACCAAGAGAAATGATGAATAATTTACCGAAAACGTTGAAAGAATTTAAAGATAAAACTTGTAGAGGGCAAATGTAGGTGGTTGCAGGGTAGGGGGAAGATGGGGGTGTTTAGGGAAATTGCCACCGGATCCTGTGTTCCATTGCAATTAAATTAAATTATATATCTTTACTATTGTCTTCCTGTTTCGTCATGGAAATTTTTGTAGGCTTCTTTGTCCATACACTTCACAAATCTTATATGATCTATCGATTTGGGCAAGCTTCTTTCTATATGCCCAGTGTATTTTTTTTACAAATTTTACCAATTTGTTTTCTTATTTCCTTGTATCTTGATCCGCACACCATTTTCATCAGACAATGGATGTATTCTGCATTATTTCACGGGTTTCTGAATCTCATTTACTCGTTATATAATATAGCTGATGTCTACTTGTATCCCATGGAAGTTCCCATGTGTATATTCTTCTTGTCGGACTCTTAAATAGGGTGTTTCCTATAGTCAGTTTATAGTTTTCGAAAAAATGTAACAATTACTTCCTCGCTAGTTCCTTTTTCTGAATGAAAATTCCTAATCATAGATCTTCAGACAATCCTTCACCAACAAGTAGAATATATAATTACGAAGTCTTTCTCGGCGTTGACAATACAAGTAATGCTCTCGGGTGACTAGCCGAGTTATAGAAGTGTTATAATAGTCACACAATATTTCGGCACTCTGAATCGTTGGCGCCATCTTCCGGTGAAGTGAGGTCAGGAACATGCGAAGCTGCTGAGCTGGACCAGATTCCCGCTGCTAACCTCTGATTGGTCGGCTGTGGAACCAGTCGTAGCAGGGGTCAAATCTCGATGCGGCTTGAATCGATGCCAAGGAGGAGTTACGGCTAGATTTGATGTCCTTTTTCACATGACATATAGCGGATGGGCTTAAAATCACCGCTCCTTCGAAGAAAATATCCGAAAACAAAGCCTTCACGATAAATTGTTTGTCCAACTGATGGGTCAACACGAATCCGTTGCGGGCCTCATATTGAGCCATGCTGCCACGTGATTGGTCAGATTTGTAACCAATGGTAGCCGGGGTCCTGCCTCGTAGTAACTCATCGTTCGGTAGAAGGAAAAGTCAGAAGGCAAAAACTTACCCATAAGCTGATCATTAATGCCAGAGCAACAAATTGCTCGCTTATGTTACTACCGAACTTTCCGTTGATCTGGACGCGCCGTGTAATGCGTCTCGGTCGCGCTGTCGACGTATAGTATTGATGATTGGCGTCCAGGCTTCACTCAGCTGGTACCCGCTGTCGCGGTTTACGAGGTTAGACGCGAGACGAATTTCTACTGCTTCTGTAAGGATGCTATTCCAGAAGCTACCAGTATGCGCCAGTACTCTGGTATTTTCGAAATCAAAACCATGGCCATGTTCTAGACTGTGTTCCGCCACCGCAGACTTTTCTTTCTGCCCCAGACGAACGTGTCGTGCATGTTCTAGGCAACGTTGGTGAACACACCGCACCGTCTGGCCAATGTAGCTCTTTCCACACTCGCAACTAATGCTATATACCCCAGGTGTCCGCAAAACAAGGTCATCCTTGGGGGAGCGCAAGATGTTCTTCACCTTCGGTGGTGGCAGGAAAATGGTCTTGATTCCTCTACGGGGAGGATATTTATTGTAAAGTCAAGCAGCTAGAGAAGTTACGCAAGAGAAAATCCAGACTTCTCAGCGCGCTCGCCTTTCTTCAGCGCTGCAGGGACCAGGACATCGTCCCACGGTTTGCTGAGATTCGGCACCCGATTGACTCTTTCGCAGCGAAGAAAATTCTGCGGCGGGCCAGCTTGGCTCTAGTGCGGGAAAGGATACGGTATACCAGGCGTGAACTAGACTCCGTGTCTAAATCACTTTTTGCCGTCCATCTGTTTCTATCAAACCACATGCACCGTGACGCCTGGGACTGGATAGACAGTTGTACTGTGGCTGGAAGTTGCAAGGTTCAATACAGCGCAACGGCACGTCAATGCGGCAAGTTCTCTCGGCTCGCCCGATGTTCCAAGCCACTCTCAGAGCCAGACAGGAGTACAGTCATCAATCTGAGCGGTGAGGTAATGGACTCTGACACCATATCGGTGCTATCTAAAGGACTAAATTTTGCTCCAGTACCGAAGTCCATACCGTATAGAGAGATTCTTACCGGCGTTGAACAGGCCGTCCGTGGTTTGCCTATGGAGGCTGCAGAAGAAATGAGGCGTGAAACCTGCCGTATTTTATGCAAATCAAAGTCGCCACGGCCCAACATCACAGCTGCCGAGAGGAGATCACTTCGGGCATTGCGGAAAAACACAGGCATTATTGTCTTACCGGCAGACAAAGGTAACGCTTCTGTAGTGCTTACTATGGAAGATTATCGTCGAAAGGTGGAAGAACTCCTGAAAGACACATCCTATCGCAAGATTGCACGGGATCCTACCAACGCCGTGGTGAGAAAAACGACAGCTCTTCTTAAGAACTCAGGGCTGCCAGAAGACACAGTTAAACAACTACTACCCCGGGCTGCTGTTCCTCCAAGGCTCTATGGACTCCCCAAGATCCATAAAGAGGGTACCCCATTGCGGCCAATAGTAAGTACCATCAGATCAGCTACATATTTGCTTGCCCGATATCTAACTGGGCTACTAACACCATTAGTGGGTAAAGGTCCTCATCACGTGACCAACTCTGCAAGATTTATAGACGTTATCAAAGAACTCCATCTGCAGCAACAGGATTTATTAGTGAGTTTCGATGTGGTGTCACTGTTCACTAGGGTCCCTCTCACTGACACTCTGTGTCTACTGGAACAGCATTTTGAGCCTGCCATATTGGAGTTATTCCGGCACACACTCCAATCCTCGTATTTCTTGTATGACGGGGAGTATTACGAACAGGTTGATGGAGTGGCCATGGGCAGTCCTTTATCGCCAGTTATTGCTGATTTCTTCATGGAGAACTTTGAAGACAAGGCACTAGCAAGCGCTCCTATGAAGCCCACCGCTTTCCTCCGATACGTAGATGATACCTTTGTGGTCTGGCAACACGGCAGAGACAACCTTGAAGCCTTTCTCCATCATTTTAACAGCAGAAACGAAAACATCAAGTTTACGATGGAGGTGGAAGAAGAAGGCTGGCTGCCTTTCTTAGATATTCTAATAGAAAGGAAACCTGACGGGTCTCTGGGACATTCTGTGTACAGAAAACCTACGCACACAGACCTATACCTGAACGCGCGTAGCCATCACCATCCGGCACAGCGCAAGACGGTACTCAGCACGCTTGTACATAGGGCGCGAGCGATATGCGATTCGGACAGTCTACCCGATGAATTGAGTCATCTGCGTCAGACCTTTCGACGCAACGGGTACACTGATTATCAGATAAGACAGGCATTCCGAGAGCCGACACGTAGTATCAACAACACCAAGAAAGAGCCACCTGATCGTCTCGCCTTCTTGCCCTACTCTGGCGCCACAACGTCCAAGATAGGACGGATTCTAGCAAAAAGTGGAATCAAGACCATTTTCCTGCCACCACCGAAGGTGAAGAACATCTTGCGCTCCCCCAAGGATGACCTTGTTTTGCGGACACCTGGGGTATATAGCATTAGTTGCGAGTGTGGAAAGAGCTACATTGGCCAGACGGTGCGGTGTGTTCACCAACGTTGCCTAGAACATGCACGACACGTTCGTCTGGGGCAGAAAGAAAAGTCTGCGGTGGCGGAACACAGTCTAGAACATGGCCATGGTTTTGATTTCGAAAATACCAGAGTACTGGCGCATACTGGTAGCTTCTGGAATAGCATCCTTACAGAAGCAGTAGAAATTCGTCTCGCGTCTAACCTCGTAAACCGCGACAGCGGGTACCAGCTGAGTGAAGCCTGGACGCCAATCATCAATACTATACGTCGACAGCGCGACCGAGACGCATTACACGGCGCGTCCAGATCAACGGAAAGTTCGGTAGTAACATAAGCGAGCAATTTGTTGCTCTGGCATTAATGATCAGCTTATGGGTAAGTTTTTGCCTTCTGACTTTTCCTTCTACCGAACGATGAGTTACTACGAGGCAGGACCCCGGCTACCATTGGTTACAAATCTGACCAATCACGTGGCAGCATGGCTCAATATGAGGCCCGCAACGGATTCGTGTTTTTTTTTTTTTTGTTTTTGTTTTTTTTTTGTGTCGTTGCCTCAGCGGCTGTGTGTGTATAGCCCCGCTACCTTCGGTGGCTCTGCTATGTGTTGTAAGGTTTGGGATGTTTTGGGGACACATTTTATTTTGCACTTTTAGGGGAAAAACCAGGGCTATGGTCATCTAGGATGACCTTAATGGTGAAAAAACCCCTCTAATTTTCTTGTGTTAATTTATTCTGGATTATACACAATGCTAAGTGGCACCTTATACTTGTGCCATATCAGTTGGACGGGCGGCTATTCTCTCGCAGGTGTTACGTCGTGTTCGTGCCCTATATAGACAACGTGCAGGATGGTGAAGAAGCGGCGCCCTGTCTCACCGCAGCAGACACCGTCACGCCAAGCTGAGCCGACATCAGGCGAAGTTGCTACGGCGCAACATGGGGTCACAGCACATGAGCACAGGGAGGCTCAGTCTACACCCTGCGCAAACGCTGCCGACGTGCGGTCTCCCCAGTGCGTCACTCCTACGACATCTAACGCGGGCAGCTATGTTGGAACCTGCTCACGTCGATCCCAGGGGTCAGACACCGCAAATTCATCCTGGACAACATGGTCGTCACCAAGAATTGAAGATGGATTTGACGACCCCGACTTCGAGGAGGCGGAGACCCTGATCTATATCCGTTGTACATCTGGCAAGTATAGCGAAATCTTCATGGCAAAAGGACAGTACACATCCCGAAGCTGGTGGAAGAAATATCTAGACGCCCAGGTTCAACCATGCATAATCCAACTCCGAGTCAAGTCCGGGAGTAAAGAGTATGCATGGGAAATACCAAGTAACATGTTCCTGTGCATCCTCAGCGACGAGAAGTTCGGTCACTTCGCCACGCCCATCACTGACAAGAAGAATGACTGGTCACGGTTTGTCAGCCTTCCTGTCATCCTCAGCAAGGATTTCAAAGAGGATGACTATTTTGAAGACCTACATCGGGTGCTATATTGCAAACCACACCAACTATCATCTTCGTCTAGCCAGGAAGATGAGTCGCAAACCTCAAGAAAAGACGGAACTACCGCCGGCCTTAAAGGACCGGAATCTCCAAGAACACCGTCCTTGCCCATGCACCTCGACGCCACGCCTAGTGCAGACCACCAAGTAGTGGCATCGCAAGCGCCGACAGGGTTGACACCGGACAACCTGCTCGTAACATGTGCGAACCCATCAGAGTTAGCGGCGGTTAAGGATTTTCTCGAGAGCCACAGCATTCAATTCCAGCTCGTCCAGTATGGAGGCGCAGGGCTTCCGAAAAGTGATAGCATCCCAAACACTGCTTCACCAGAGGAAGCAACGAACCGAGGAACGGAGGTCACCCCAGATGAAAACCTCTCACCACCCACAGAACCCAAGCAGTCAACGCCATCGGAAATCAATGATGTTGAGGCAGCCAATATCCAAGTCAAGAAGCAAAACGGCCGGAGCACCAAGAAGAATCCCCGCAGGAAGAAATCATCATTGTCAACTGTTGACCAATGCTTCAGGTGCCAGGGATTCTGGCATCGATCGAAGGATTGCCGGAACCAAGTTCGGTGCGTTCGCTGCGGGGAAAATCACAGCGTGTTGGTGTGCACCAGACCACGCGAAGCGACACCAACTTGCGCCAACTGCGCCATGGACCACGCGGCTAGCTACGGGGGCTGCCCACTGAGGAGGAAGCTGCAAGCGGCTATCAACAGGAGCCGCCCCCAAACCAGCACAGAGAAGATCACGACGCCACCCAGATCGCAGAAGGATAAGACCACCCACGGCCATGTGACCAAGCATAACCACCTAACCAGACACGATGAGCATCTACACAACAACCGTTGTCAATGCCAGCAACAAGAAAATCAACTAGGGATGGTCGTACAACTGCTCACGCAGTTGTTAACTACGCTCATCCCCACCAGGCGATAAGAACAAGCAAGGGTTTCCCTCTAAGGTCATTATATAATGGCCAAAGCCGGGTTTTTCCCTAAAGTGTATATCATGTTTCCCAAAACCAACCATATGTTACAGTAGATAAAGCTACAGACAGTAGCGGGGCTACATAAAGCCGTTGAGGCAGCGAAAAAAAAAAAAAAAAAAAAAAACAATTTATCGTGAAGGCTTTGTTTTCGGATATTTTCTTCGAAGGAGCGGTGATTTTAAGCCCATCCGCTATATGTCATGTGAAAAAGGACATCAAATCTAGCCGTAACTCCATCCTGGCATCGATTCAAGTGACGACCGACGACGACCACAGCCAGTTGCTGCTCCGTTGAGCAGAGTAGGGTGGAGTGTGTTGTCGCTAGACATTTACTCCAGCTTCATTTTGATGGGACATTTCTTCACTGAAGGTTTGTCGTTGCTTTTGGCTGTCGATGTTTTCTTGTAATGATGGGTGCCGCCGCGACCTTCTTCCTCAGAAGTGGTAGGCCGCATTTGGTGTCGTTTCATTAGTGCTGCCTCAGGGGGGCAGAGGTGTCTTCTTTTGATGTGAGGTGATTTACAAGCCTTGTGAGAAGGGCGATGAGCGAATCCAACCTTTCTTCTTTCTGGACTGAAGATTGACGGGTGGTGTGCTCGCATGATTTTCTGCCGGTGATCTTCTGCCTGGGTTGATTCTTTGGTGGACGCCGTCTGGTGTAATCAGCGTTTTGAACAGTCGTCTCCGCTGGGACGGCCCTGTTCTGTTGTCTGGAGCTGCTGAACTTCCGGCGCTCCACGGACCGTGTGGTAGCAGTAGGGCAGACATCGCTTACTTGGCGGCTTGTTGCGGGCTGCGTATGTGACCTGCTACTTCGTTGAGGATTCTTCCTGCTGCGTTGCTGCTTCCATGCTCGGCAGCCGCGATAAGAAGCAGCGTGTGAAGAGCCGCAATTGCAACAAACAGCGTCCTCGCGACGCTGGTTGCATTCAGCGACATAATGACCACCTCCACAACGAACGCATCTTGCTGGCTTTGTACATTCACTGGCTAGATGCCGGAATTCTTGGCACCTGTAGCACTGAACCAGCTTGCGTGGCTGCAGTTTTGCTGTAGATTTCTGCGAAGAGGTGCCGGCCTTCTTCGTCCTGGGGCAGGAGAGTGCGACTTCATAAGATATGGAGTCCTGCTGCAACATCTGGATGGCGGCTTCGAAGTCTTCAGGGCAGGACAGCAAGATCTTCATTCCCAGATGGTCTGGCCAGCTAAATACAGGAAGCTTCATGGTACTCTGCATCTGAGCCAGTAAGATGCAGTAGTTCCCTGCATAGCTGACAGTGATCGGTGGTACTGGGCCTACTTGTGCAGCAGGGTAGATTACTGGAGCTGATGAGTCAGGCACGCCGTTTGGAGAAGGCGATGGTGAAGATGGTTGTGTGGGCCTTATCGGCGTCATCTTGAAGTTGCGGTACGTCTTTGGGTCGTAGCTGTAGATCTGGAACCTTCTTTTGGTGTCTTCAACATATTCCTCCCAGACGAAGTCGCTGGCCAGTGGGGTTGGAAACACAAGTGCCTCCGGCCACGCCTCGTCTCCTCCAGCAGGGCGATACTTATTTACCAGGTGTCGGTGGTCACGGCTAGTCAGGGCCTTCTTGAAGGTGGCAGCGTCGCAGGTGGGAACCCGCCAGCTGAACTGAAGGCCGTCAAGGATGACTGAGATAGCGAAACACCATTTCTCAGGGTTGCCTCTTGCAAGACGTCTTTTCCAAGCTTTAAAGGACCAGTCTTCTGATCTGACTTCTTCTACAACACGTTCAGTGGCCCCTGGTGGAAGGTGGGAGGCCTCCGCCAAGAAGCCAACTTCACGCGGGAAGGCGCCGGGTGGTTTGAATTTCTTCCTCCGTTTTGCCTTCTTGGTTGCAGCAAGCTTCACGGGCGACTCGGAGGCGCTACTGGAAGCTGTAGTGTCTGCCTTAGTGACAGCAGATAGGCACGAACGAGTAGACTTGGCTGCACCAGTCTGCACAGGCGACGTGGATGCCATCGCGGCCAGTGAGCAGCAGCAGCAGCACAGCACCAATTACTGCCTTTTCTTAGAGGGCAGGTGGAGGTGGAGGATATTGTCCGTAGACATTGCCTCCAAAAGTATATGGGTGGTGCAAATCTTCACTGTTGGGGTGGCTTCACGGTGGTGTCAATTATTTGATTAAATTTAGTGGTCTCTTGTGACGATCAATTGTTGTGTCATAGCGACCGATGTTGTGGACTTCAGGGTTTTTGCTTCTATGAGTACTTTTGTAGAAAATTTCGGCTAGTTGTTTGAACCTGTCGTGAAGATATGGAACTCCAGTGGCTTCATGGAGTGCATAGGTTGGAAAACTGTTTGGAAGATGTAGAGCTCTCTTCAGTGCCCTGTTTTGTATTGTTTGTAATCTGAGTATATGACTGTCGGCAGCGTATGCCCACACTGGACAGGCGTACTCAATAATTGGTCTTACAAGAGTGGTGTATATCTTAATGCCAGTACTTGGGGCTAGATTATTGTTTTTGTTAAGCAGCGAGTATAGGCTGTGAAGCCTCATGCTTGCTTTCCTGCGGATATCATTAATATGGGCTTGCCAGGTGAGTCTCCTGTCTAGCAACACTCCTAGATAGCGTGCAGTAGCTGACCAGGGTATATCGTTACCATGAAGGTGAAGAACAGGGTCCGGTTGCCGTTGCCGACGGGGCCCAAGTCTTTTGCTGATGATTATTGCCTGTGTCTTTGCTGGGTTAATATCAATTCTCCATCTCCGGGCCCAGCTCTCGGTTACCTGGAGGACTTCCTGAAGACGGCGAATGGCTAAAATTTTGCTGCGGCTGGCTGCGAGGTAAGCGGTATCGTCAGCGTATGTTGCGACCAAAACACCATTGGATGTGGGGACATCAGCAGTATATAATGAGTATAAAGTCGGGCCCAGAACTGAGCCTTGGGGAACACCGGCTTTCACTATTCTTACACTTGAGAAGGCTCTGTCGACTCGAACACTGAAAGTGCGATCTGTCAAATATGATCTTGATCGATTCAAGCCGCATCGAGATTTGACCCCTGCTACGACTGGTTCCACAGCCGACCAATCAGAGGTTAGCAGCGGGAATCTGGTCCAGCTCAGCAGCTTCGCATGTTCCTGACCTCACTTCACCGGAAGATGGCGCCAACGATTCAGAGTGCCGAAATATTGTGTGACTATTATAACACTTCTATAACTCGGCTAGTCACCCGAGAGCATTACTTGTAACAAGTAGAATGTTTGTATCATTGCTGATGACTCCTTGCTGACCAATAGGCACTCTAAGATTAATTTGTGAGAATATTTCACCTCAGGAATGTTTTGCCCAGGAAGAAGGTAACATTTCTTTTTACGAGTAATTGGAGAGGATGATGTGAGCTTGAAACTTCTGTAAGTCTTTAATACAGAGACTTGCCGTTGTCTTCCGCACCCTCGCACCGTTGACGATTTCTGATTCATATGCTTTTAAGGGCCGTCTCCAATCCCAAGGGCAATAGGATTTCCGGAATGACATTTCACTCATCCACCCAAGCAATGGGAAACATATACATGGAACCGTATAGCAGCAAATGTGATGTGAGCTGATACAAGTTTCTCGTTTTGCCGGTCATGAATACGTTTTAGCTCAACTCTTTACTCGATTGCGTTGTTGAAAGAAAATTTAATTTAACCTGTAGATCTAGAATAAGCTTATTTTAGATCTGACACAAAATCCATCACTCTGAAGCGTAATTTCCAGATATGAGAATTATCGGTTATGTAGTAATCCAGTCGTCGGTTCCAATAACACGAAATTAGCATCTGAAATGAGCCCGAAATAGGAAGCAGAAATAACATTTGCAATTTCATCAGGACAAAAGCTTACGCGTATTTCAGTTCTCCAGAGTTTAATAATTTTCGAAGCATGTATTTTTGTCAGATGGTAACATAGTTAACATTTTACATGATAGTTACATCAGTACAGTCTACACTTAAGTTTGTGCCATACGAGACGTTGGTACTTGAGTTTAAACTTCCCTATCCGCCAACGGCATGAGTGGTTCTAATTAAATGTTATGTCCGTGCTCTATTGTCCTTTCGTTTGTGATCGTCGGTGACGCTGAAAGAGTCTAATTCAAATGAGGAAAATAATTTAAAAAAAGCTATTAGGCCTAATGCTATTTAGAAAAAAAGGAAGCAACAACTTGCATGTCACTTCTTTATGCCATAATGAAAATATAAGTGTTCATAACTGCACATTAGCATAGTAGTCATTTAATCACTTTCCTTTACATCAGGGGTGGGCAAATTTTTTGAATCGAAGACCACTTTTTAAAATGACTGCGTTCATTACTTAATTTTGCATTTCGGAAAAGATACAAACCGTACTTTAAAAATAATAAATATAATAATTTAAATAAAATAATGCAGTTTTATTCAGTCTATTTACTGTGCTAATTTCATATGGTTTATAGCTGCAAGAACATTTAATTTTAGAATCCATTTAATGAAACAAACGTACCCTATCACAGTTTTCTACTTAAAAAATAATCGGGAGTGAGATTGCTTGTTGAGTTTCTTATCGCAACCTGCAGTTAATATGTGTCAAAGAGCATCTATATTTAATCTTGTCAATCTTCAACCAAGAAAAACTCACACATATATGTAGACCCAAATATGAAGAAAATCTTCCCAGAAAATTTCTACATACATGCAACTTTTTCCGCAGCAATGATTTGTAAAAGTCGGTTAATGCACAGCCTTAAAGATTTATTTCACAGTGTGATCTGACTGCACGTCAATAAGTTCAAGCTGCAGCCCTTCAGGTGCTGTGTCAATATTAACAGTAATGGGATAAGAGAGAAAATTTACTTTAGGCTCAGTTTTCTGAAATCTTTATGTCTTTCTTCAACTCTGCAGATGATTCCTAATCTTAACAGAAACCCTATGACGCACTTTCAGTTTTCCTAATAATCGGAAATTACAAAAATTGGTTTGTTCTCCTTACTTTACAAATAGACCTTGTTTGCTTGGAATTATTTTACTTGCTTCCACATTTCATTTCCAATGACACATTAATTTCATTAAATTTCATAATACATTAAGCTGCAAACAAGAAAGGTTTTTCTGAATCACTTGGCGGTCCACAAGAAGTTTCTTAACGGGCCGCATGTGGCCCGCGAGACGCTATTTGCCCATCCCTGCTTTACATCATCGTTACAAATATTGATTAGAGCTCTGTATCATTAAATTTTGTACTGAAAATTCACTTAACACAGTAAAAACATAGATTGTTAGAAAGTGGTTTCCATATTTGAATATTTTAACCATAATTCCTGGTGGTATAGAACGCACACCCTTCTATCAATATCACCATTGAACTCTCATTGAATTTTTGTAAGCTACACCTTGTGTTTACATTATTCGGTGTAATCACTGAATTATTGAAATATCGACTGCTAGTTCTCAAGTTAGCGATATTAGATCTTTATTGGTGTTTAATGTAGACACATTCTTCTGTTTTATTTGGCTTAGTATTAAAATTTAAATGCTAATTATCTAAAGTGTAATGTCTAGATACAAATATGGTATATCCCTTCCAAACAATTACCTTTCAGATAGGTGCAATGCACCCTCCGCCACACACTTTTAGTGAATCGCGGAATAATAGTACCCTAATAGTATAGTCTATACCAGTCCATGCTTTTGGATTAAGTAGTGTAGCAGGTTTCAGTAACTATATACCAATGTAGTAATTAATCACGTTTCCATAGACAGAGCGTGTTGTCATTCCAACTTATTTCAATCGATTTGATTAGCTTGTTTCTTTTTTTATCAAATGCGCAGTGATATAATATGACATATAATGACATAATGAGACTAATTTAACGTAGCAGACCACTGACCATAGCTGCATAATTTCAAGTAATCTAATATCGTTGGTTGGTTTTTAATTCTACGCTGGTCCACATCATTTATATCTATTCTTCTTGTACCACGGGCAGAGGGTCTTAACGAAACAGGTGGCTAAAGGTTTCATGTGAATTTAATATCTAATTATTTGGCCCCTAAGGAATGATTCGTACAACTTTCTTGAAGCTAGTATGTGTTCACAGATAAGCGATTATTAAAACTGGGAACGACCATCAGAAATTGGAAAAAAAGCGGAACAGATACAGGCATTCAGAAATTATTGTAAATATATCGCTCCTTAACCTGATTCGTCACATATGTTATCACTAGAGATTGGATTATTGTATGCAACATAAAAAGCTAGAAATATGCATGCAAATATGCGCGGAAAATGCTTAAAATATGCAATACATGTGCCAAAAAGTATCAAAATATGCAACATTATATAATATGAAAACAGTAATTTTTATTTCAAAATCAGCTTGTAATTAGTAAGTAATTAAATAACATATACAATTGGGTACTGTACCAATATTCAATAGTAAGATTGTTTCTTTGATCTCTATACTTTTATAAGTGGAAATGGGCCGTTCCATATTCGCTGATGCAAATGGGCAGTATTTGTATTTGGGTGCTATGTTATCAGTCATTGTTACTGGAAAAAGTTCACCCGTCCCATCAATAAAACTATCAATTTGACACAAAGGCTCAAAACCTGGATTATTGTTGAAAATAGTTTCAAACTTCATTTTAAGTTTACACAGAAATACCTCTGGCAACTTGGAGTTCATTTGGTGGATTTTATTCATTAACTGAATAGATTCAGTCAATGACAAACCTCGAGTTTGAAGCTTTTTAATACTTACAGGAATGTGAAAAAAATGAGCTAATCATAGGTATGGTTTTAATATTAGAATTGTTAAATTCTTCCTTGTACTGACAAACTGTCATAGCCTCTGCACTATAAAAGTCGTTTACTACGCCTTTAAATGCCTCGAAATGTTCATTGTAAAACAATACAGCTTCAACCCATGTTTCCCGTAAAGGCACATTTGGAAATTTTTTTCATAGGCATTATTACGAGAACGTGCCTTAAGAAATGCTGTCTTTGTTGATGAAATCAGTTATTTACATTCCCAAACGTGGATCGTAGTTCTTTAGCGAGTAGTCGTACTCCATGAGCAAGGCACGTCATATGAGTAAAATTGGAATAAAATACTTGGAAGGCATTTGCTGCATTGATCATGTAGGGAGCAGCATCTGAGTGAACACTCTTTCATCTGCAGAAGATTCAGAAAATACTTTTTTAAAACCCTCATTCACAAATCAAGAGATCGTAGAATGATCTGCCTTTTCAAGTTCTTCGCAAGCCACCAAAAAGGAAGAAAAAGATTACAGTTTTGATGCTTCGACAGTTAAATTTGTAATGCACCACAACTGTCGGTCGGTAGTTTCGTCAGCTGAAATCCAGATAACGCTGTTCATGCGTTCATTATCTATTTCTTCAAGAATATCTGGAATGTTGATTAATGTGTTTTATTTTGATTCAAGCAATATTTTTGCAGAAAATCTTTGAAGGTAGGATTTGTAAGTTTGCAAAGAGGAATATTACTTGCAAACAATGCTTCACATAGATTCATACTTAAGCGATTTTTTTTTTTTTGTTTGCCTTTGCTGCTACTGCTACTTGCCAATGTGTTCTAGTCGTGGGCCTTTCTTTTGCAAAACTTGTCTTGACATGCTGGTCTGTTTGAAACTTCTTTGTGCACGAAATATTTTTCTCGCTAACAACAATATAAAATCAATTTTCTATATAGGTGAATAACACGCCAATGCAATTGAATTTTATTTTTATTTTGGTGTCGTACGCGTTTCGCTCTATTTCAAGAGCATCATCAGCGACATCTGTTTGGTATTTATTCATTTATTTAGTTACATTTGGTTTACAAAACAATATATAAAGTTGAGGTGAAATTAAATTTACTTACATGTTACTTTTTTCTCATGATCAGGGTTAGCTTCTCTGTGTATGTTTTCAATAATTTGCTGAAGGTTTGAAACACTACACTGAACTGACTAAATTTCAAATTAACACTATTATTTACAGTTTTCGAAACATGAAATAATAGTGTTAATATGAAATTTAGTCAGTTCAGTGTAGTGCTTCAAACCTTCAGCAAATTATTGAAAACATACACAGAGAAGCTAACCCTGATCATGAGAAAAAAGTAAAAAGTAACATGTAAGTAAATTTAATTTCACCTCAACTTTATATATTGTTTTGTAAACCAAATGTAACTAAATAAATGAATAAATACCAAACAGATGTCGCTGATGATGCTCTTGAAATAGAGCGAAACGCGTACGACACCAAAATAAAAACAAAATTCAATTGCATTGGCGTGTTATTCACCTATATAGAAAATTGATTAACCTGCAATTGAGGAAATGGCCCACAATATCCAGTCATTACAATATAAAATATTTCCGTCGTATGTAAATATTCCAGTGTAGTCACTATCCACGAAAAGAACACTTTTTTCGGGAGGTATGGTATATATTAAACTTTGTACAAATAAATAAAAATTAAACATGAATGAGCCCGCGAACAGTAGCATGCGTGATTGTCTAGTAGGAAGAGTGCTGCAGTAGACGAGAACGACATCGTCCGTCTTTATCTCTCTTGAATCTGTTTTACTTGGTTGCGTAATAATATTATCAATCAAAACAACAGATGCACGACTGATATGAGCCGGGCTGCTAGTAGGTTTTGCAGGCTACAACTTTAGATTTTATTTATTAATTAGGTACACGGCCTAAAAATATTGTAAATATAGCGAAAATATGAATCATCACTATGTTTTATGTAAAATATGCAATAACAGTTCCAATATGGTGTTAATATGCAAACATGCAAATGCATATAATCCGGTCTCTAGTTATCACCATTTCTATCGGGGACGTTATTTCCATGGTCAGTTTACTGATATGCTAGCAGAGTGTCCGCCGTTGCCCAGCATGGTTCAGGTTAATTTGCCCATACGGTGATTTTACGCGCGATTTGAAACATGTTTGTCAAATTCTCTCCAGTCTTCCTGGGGAAATAGCAAAACCTTTTAGAAAGTTTCTCAGGTATCCCAACCGCTCGAGGAAGGGAGGAAGTAGTTGACATTCTGATGGTTAGACTGGAGAAGACTTTTACCATTTTTAACCCTCATTTTTGCATAAAAAAATTCCAGTGACGAAGACCATTAATACGAAACGTGAGGTGTCATACTATATCCGATCTCACCACTGCAGAAGTCTCAATTTGATCTTATTGAAATGAGTGACGGAACATGCTAGGTGGCCATATAAGTCATACGGCAGAATCTAATTAATTTCCTAATTAGAATGTAAGGTTTGTACAGTTTTCAAGGTATGTCAGATTATTTCTTAAAAATTTTGAAATTCATAACAGATTTCAGTTTTTTGCACCTGTGAATAAAATTTCATGTCAATGGCTCCATCTGCTATATGTATTTGCACGACTAACCCCCGTTGTAGCCGAAAAGAGATGGGTTGGGATTGATTTATTCCTGCAATATTTTTAGTCACCCAATTCAGAACATGTGTACCAAGTTTCATCAATATAACCGCAGTCATTCATGCAGCAATAAAAAACAATGAAATTCCCCAGGAAATGTGAAACAAGCAGAATTGTTCAACAATAAATTATAGAAATATTTGAAACAGACTACTGTAGAACATAGTTAATTGTAAAATCACATAGTTCCAACAAGCAAAGAAGCTCTAGCAACTTACTTCGATCACATTATTAAAATTATTTTACGTAGTTTCCTCGTGTGCCATTCGCATTCAACACGGCTATCTATGAGGTTTAAATACTGAAATACAACATTTAAGGAAGAAACCGGTATATGCTCTAATACGGTATTAATACGCCTATTAATTTATTTTACGAAGTATTACATATGCATCTAGTTAGTATTGCACCTTTGGTGTTTCGCAATATATTATGTTCAGAATTTAATTTTATGCTCCGTTGTTATGTAACGTCGAAATATAATACATACCAAACAATCAAATTCTTATCCCTATTAAGGATTGCAATCCCGCAGTGTTTTCAATCCCTCGGGATTTGCGTCAATCCCGCGGGATCCGTGCGGGATTTTTACAAACAGTTTTTTAACGCATATATTTAAAACATAGTTACTTAAAACGTTAATAAATTAAATAATAATCAGAATAATAAATAATTTTTAATGTTAAATGATAAAAATTAACAGTTAACAATATTTTGATTGGCAAAATGACATTAAAACGTTTTATCGTGTTTTAAGTGTATTTCGAGGTTTTACATGTTTGTTTTTTAATCTAAGCCAATTTTTAAATAAATAATAAAAATGGAAAATATTGAGTCTTTTTAGGTCATATTATGTGCCTTACAATATATCACATGAGTTTAAAAATATGGTTTGCTTAATGGCCAAGTTACCAGTTTTTTTTTATTATTATTATTATTTCTAAATAAACGCTCCATAACACCGAGAAAAACATTTAATTTGACAAAGTGATGTGAATATACACTGTAAAGTGTAGACTTGGCTCAGAACAAGATCTCATAACTTTTTGTCACTGCACAAGCACGAGACTTGGCCTTTTTTTGCGTGTTCATTATTATATTTCCTGATTCCTTGATTGATATTACAGTTGATTCAATGTTATTAAAAGAATCTACTGACCAACATGTAAACTGTCAACTATTTCAGATTTACTTATGTGGCGTAACGACGTTTTTAGAGTGGAAATTATTATTTTTTAGTAAGAAAGGAGACTTTCTCGGCGAATGATTGCAGTGAAGTCCTCATAGGTTGTATCTCCGGATTTCAATGCAAACACACGTGAGGAAGACGGCGGAGGCAGCCGTCGAAGTATGGTGTTCCTACAACACAATTCGTCGATGCACCCGCGAAAATTTCATTATAACTTTTTTATCTTTAGTCGAAATAATAACAAGGATAAGAGGGATTAATCGAAAGCCTGAGCGGCACATGTAAGCAGGTGGCTTTCGTCAAAGAAACGCATTAAGGCAGCGGGCAAAACAACAATAAGTCAAAGGATATACAATTTCCTTTGATAGCTGTTAAATAAATAGGTACGCGATCGTTAAAATTATGGTAACATTAGTTTCATATCAACGAATAATCAAATTTTCAGCCGAAAATTAGGAAATTGTCACAATTACTTTATCTGCAAATACAGAAAATAAAAACCGTGAATAAAAAGCTGTAACCGTATAGTTCAGATAACGTGTGCGACACTTAAAAAAATAATTATATAGTTAGAAAATCGTACTAAATACGCACCATAACTCAAATTACAGAAATGTGTACTCGAAACAAACGTAAGTTTTGATGAATACGTAAAAGTGTATCTATTTACTTACGAATGACGAAGGTTGACAAAAACAAACGCTTGTTCACCCGAGTCAAATGCCAACTGGAAGGGTACAGGCAAACAGTGCAAAATATCGGACAGATACCGAGTGGGGCAGCGAGTCACGCAGACTGACACGCATTTCCGCCGGATTTTGGGGATTGCGGATCCGCTTAATTTTGTGCGGGATCCGTCAGACTGTCTAATGATGCGGGATTCCGCTCTGCTGGATTGCAATCCCTAGTCCCTGTAAGTCCTGCCAGTTGCGAGAAACCTTGAAGTACAGGTTAGTCTTCCACGAGAAGATATATGCTGTCGCATAACAGTAACTATTCTTTTTTTTAATTATCGGTGTCACCAACCAAAGTAACTCTTCATAGGCTGCTTCGTCTATCCTAAGATAACCCCGCCAGTCTTCCGTATCTTCTCTCAAATCTTCAATTAAGTTGACATGAGATTGTGTGTTTCTCCGTAAAAACCAGTTTTTGTTCCACTTACTCCTGCGGCGTCACTTATGTGTCTGTTGTTTCTTTATAAGCTAACAATAAAATAATTATTCCATTAAAAAACCTCTTTTGTTGGCCACATCGTCACAGACTCACAGCTGTCGACACATTAGGTTTGCACAAGCTTACCTGTACCGTGTGGCCACTCTTCCGTGTTCCGGTCACACGG
Source organism: Vandiemenella viatica (assembly GCA_031002005.1). Classification (NCBI taxonomy): domain Eukaryota; kingdom Metazoa; phylum Arthropoda; class Insecta; order Orthoptera; family Morabidae; genus Vandiemenella; species Vandiemenella viatica. Next base: position 287,873,145 of record JARYHS010013630.1, on the reverse strand, counting down.
AGCGATTGGTTTGAGCGATTAGATAGGCTAGAGAAGTAATGTATTAACCTCATTCGTTGGTTATGATATCGTACAAACCGCGTCGTATAGTTCTGAGACGATTGATTCTTTTGGCTAATGCTGAGTTGAGTAAACATTTGTTAAATTAAATTTTAAAAAGAAAAGAAAATGGGTCCGCTACTGGAACGGACGAATATAAAAAGCTGAGGCTTCTGCGTTTCTTCTGATAGAACTAGGATCCACAAGCCTACAGAAATATTCAACGATTAACTGAAGGAAATTTTGATAAAATACTTGAAGTAGTTGCTCCGCAACTTATGAAAAAGATACACTGACAAGAGGTGAGATTCTATGTAAGACCAAACTAGAAATTAACTGATGTTACATGGCAAGTGGTGATAGCCTGTCTGTGGAGTATTTATTCATAGCTAAATTATTTTCTGTGTGCATCCTTAATGTTCTTAATTTTTTCTGAGATTTTCGCCAGATGGAATGATCAGTCTAGTGTCATTCAATTCATTAAAAAACCTACTCAAAGGATTTTATTCGCGCATTACTGTTAATTTATTTATTGTTATTGGTGTGCAACACTCCTTCCGATAAACATAAAAGAACATAAAAATCAACCATTTGGTCACATTTCCTTCCCCATTTTCCATAATGACAAAAAAAAAAATTAAAAATGTAATTAAATAAATAAAAAAAAAAACGCTGAACGTCGGACAACATTGAAATGAGTAAGCGATTGGGCTGTCAGACGAGGCGACAACAACGCTGTGTAGCGCCCACTGGGTCACGTGACCGCCACAATCGCGCGCTACTAGCGATTGTGGCGGTCACGTGACCCAGTGGGCGCTACGCAGCATTCTTGTCGCCTCGTGAGACAGCTCAATCGCTACTCATTTCATTGTTGTCTGACGTTCACCGTTTTTTTTTCATTTAATTCCATTTTTTATTTTATGTTTGTCACTATGGAAAAACGGGGAAGGAAATTTGACCAAATGGTTGATTTTTATGTTCTTTTATGATTATCGGAAGGAGTGTTGCACACCTATAACAATAAATAAATTAACAATAATGCGCGAATAAAATCCTTTGAGTAGGCTTTTTAATTAATTGAATGACACTAGACTGATCATTCCATCTGGCGAAAATCTCAGAAAAAATTAAGAACATTAAGGATGTATACAGAAAATAATTTAGCTATGAATAACTACTTCAAGTATTTTATCAAAATTTCCTTCAGATAATCGTTGAATATTTCTGTAGGCTTGTGGATCCTAGTTCTATCAGAAGAAACGCAGAAAGCCTCGGCTTTTTCTATTCGTCTAATCCAGTAGCGGACCCATTTTCTTTCTTTTTAAAATTTAATTTAACAGATGTTTACTCAACTCAGCATTAGCCTAAAGAATCAATCGTCTCAGAACTATACGACGCGGTTTGTACGATATCATAACCAACGAATGAGGTTGATACATTACTTCGCTAGCCACAACCTAATCGCTCAAACCGTGTGACCGCCTAATAGCTGCTATTAATCGCGGCGAATGATCGCCGCGATTAGTAGCAGCGACAAATATCGCCCCCGTGTGACCGAGCCTTTAAGCGATTAATCGCTGCTTTTCAAGTCGCAGCGATAAATATCGCTCCGTCCGACCGAGCCTTTTAGGCTGGTCGTCCACTGCAAGCGTATTTGAGCGAATAACAACTCGAGTAACTATAGACGACTTTGAGTGGGGCGACAGGGAGCGAGTGAGGGCATCCACTATAGCCGACAGAGTCCCGCGTCTATGATTGTTGGAGCAGTTCTCGACCGCGTCTTTCGCCGCTAACAGGTGTGCCAGTGATTTGGTGCAAATATTTTAAGTTTTTCCAAATTTTGTGAAATAGAAAGTCCTTGCCTGGCGAAACATCGTGGAAATTTCTCGCGTTGGGTAAACTCAATGTTATCAAGACGGAATTCATTTGGAGAATTCCTCCACCTACATGGTGATTTGGATACAGAAATTTAATAAGTATTACAGATTGAGCCCGGAGATATTTCAGCGTATTTAAAAAGCTATAAGTCCTTCAGTTACCAAAGAGTCTAATTTCAAAGCGACAAAAACTCCCACGGAACATCTATGACTCTGAGGTGAGTGATACTAAATACTTATTTGATAAATTCTGTTTTCTACTAAACCGAAAGCACGATAGGTATTTGATTTGACAAACCGAAAAATTCCATAACATTCAGAAAATGGAAGACAAGGTGAAATTATATCGCTAATGATCTTGCTGTCGACGTCCCCTAAAGCAACTGAAGTTATAAAATACTAAGTAATTTAAAAAACGCATAACGTAAGCTATTTGCGAGTTTCTCACCGCCCGTGCTGGGTGAGCGGTAACGCTATGACCTCGGAGGAAGCGGATTTGAATCCCCGTCCGGCAATTCAGGTTTGGGTTTTCCATGGTTTCACAAAATCACTCTAGGCGAAAGCAGAGATGGTTCTTTCAAAATGCGATGGCCGAATTCATTCCCGTTTCCTTGCCCTCAGTCCCTTCCCTCCTATAGTGACAGCGACGTCGTCAAGGCCTAAAGCAATAAGCAAAACAATAATATAATATTTAAAAAAAATTACTGTCTAATGAAAATAGAAACAAAAGTTTACATTCTTTACCAAATAATACTCGAGCAACACCGATTTTTTACGGCACATTTCAAAAGTTTACGAAGAAATTTCATCGGAGTAGGGATGAACGGCGTTATCGGGTTCAGGTGGTTTGTAATCTATTGTTGGGGGTGTCAGAGATGGAACTGGAGTGTTTCACTGAGCTTACATGGGCGATGAAATTGGAGAAGCTACATGTGGAGATGGAGTTGCGTCCTCATCAGACAAAATTTATTCCGCAATTTATTTCATACTGCCCAATGAAGAGGAACGTGATTCAGAAACAGGAGTAAACTAAAAAAAAATCTGAATATTACTAGCTCCTTAAACGGCACTGTTAATAATTTTAATTTTGCTCTCTTTATTTCAAGAAACTATTTGTTAAAATTGCTTTTTCTGCGCTTAGTCTTGGTGGTTGAAAGGATGGGTTGGAGCGTTGCGGATGCTAAACGTTTCAAAGAAGGCGAATTGATACCATGTCCGAAATTACTTTCGGTACCTTGCAAATCATTTTGTTGAGAACCTCCTTTTTGTTGAAATTTCCGGTAGTGAAATATCTTGCATTTTCATGATTAATATGTTTTCTAAAAAAATGCAAATATTATTTCAAGAAATACAAATTTTGGAGGACATTTATTAGCAGGTGTAATTTATATAATAATGAAGGTATTAAGTGTAATTTAAATATAAATTTAGAGTAATCGTTAATATTGCAATTTCAAAAAGTTTTTTTTAAGTGTACTTATACAGGGTATGGATTTTGAAGTACCTACGATAATATATGTGTCATGATAACCTACCTTTTTTACTGAAAATTATTTCTGCAACTTTTTCCCACAATTTCTGCTGAATATCACTTGAGTAGTGCCGCTTGTCTATGGTATACCACAACAGTGTTTACTGATTTAAGGCACTGATTAATTTCTCATTACGCATATAGATAGGTAAAACGAACAAAGACAGAGGTATACAGGAAAAGGAACGTGGAGTATAGAATACGTAACGGCGGCTGCAAGCGATTAATCCAACTCCGGTAGGACCCGTCGCTCGTCGCCTGCCGTCGGCTACAATCGGTCTCTCAAGATCGCTTGCAGTGGAGGCTGTTCAGTAACGTTCCGTGTGTTGGGATCAGTCGCACCAATACACGCGACTACGCGAGATCTGTTAGTCGCTCAAATACGCTTGCAGTGGACGACCGGCCTTAGTATTGTTTGTGCCCTGACGGCGGACAAAACGTGCGTTTCTTATTGTTGTATAAAAGTGCTGCAAGAGAAATGAATAACTTGTCCAACGAGGATATTTTAAAATTCCCCGAATGCTGCGAAGTAGAACTCTGCAAAGACCATAAAAATGTAGCTCATGTTTGGAGTCGTCTTAGTGAAGTTTTATATTAAACTGTCATGCAGATTTAAAAAAATATATATATAGAATTTCTTACTGTCACATTTCGTTAACATTTAAAGAAAAACAAGATTCTATTCGTTCTGGCTCTGGTATAAATTTATTAATTTAGCTGGTATAGTACAGCTTCTCTGAAATTGAATTTTCTTTAGAAGTCATAGGTGAAATTTCATTCAGCGAATATTCAGAATCAGCATATCTCATCAGGCAGAAGTTATAATACTGGCCAGATGGCTCAAAAAGAAGCTCATTAAATTTTTCTTCCATAAATTCTATGCAATCAAAAATTAATGGATAAAGACATTATAATGACGTTAAAACAATAATTATGATAGAATTCTAATTATAAAACAATATACTTATATTAAATGAAATACTTACATGAAGCTAAATAGTAATCATAGTTGCATGAATGAAATGTAAATTAAATGGTACGGTTTCTATGGATTTTTAACATCCACGATATTCTTTGCCCTTGTTTCTCGTTTTTTAAATTTTTAAAAATAAAAATATGTTAGGCTAAAAGTTATGGCCGACACAATCTAGTCGTCCGTCATGCTTGCTTACAAACTCACCAGCAAGCGTGTGGATGACGATGTTTGGCTCCTCAAAATTAACCAAGCGTTTGTAGAGGCTTGGAGTTTGTGACAAGTGCCAAGCGTGTGGTCCTGGGGTAAGAAGCAGGATTTATACACTTCAAAGAAATCACATATATGGTTCCGATTATTTTTATGCGGCATTTATACTCTCGCCTCGCGTCTCGCCTCGCGCCTCGCCTCGCGCCTCGTGCACGAGCGCTGACGCGAACTGCCGTTTACACTCTCGCAAGAATTCATTCATTGATGACTAGTGGGCGTGCCGGCTTTCGTGGTGGGCTGTGGGGGTTTGGTCCAATAGTTAAACGCTTTCGTTATTTTTCTAAAATTAATTGATTTTTCAAGGTTTTTTTAAATAGATTTAATGATTATTTATAAACGTTTCTCGTGAACAAACCGAGTAATATTATTATTGATGCACAATATTACTCGGTTTGTTTTCCGAGAAACGTTTCTAAATAAACAACGCCGAGAAAAATTGCATTCATTTATAGATTTAATTATGTTGATTTGCACCTTAAAGGAGCTAATAAAACGCTTATAGGTTACCAAAATGTTCTGTGTGTCATTATTTATTGAAAACTTTTAACTACTGCTTTACAATCTATTAAGAAGAAAATTTCAATAGTTTCCCGAAATATTATCTGTAAACGATAATAACTCCAGAGGATATTGACAGATTCAATACCCACCTCAACTAACTTTAGACATGGAAAAACGATTTGTGGATATTTTGAAATTCAATGTTTATGACTGAATGAAAAATCCTTCTACCGCAAATATTGAAGAAGCTGTTAGAACTTGACAGGAAGAAGGTTTAGAAATCGTATATGACGCAGAAAGTAAACGTAAATTCGATAGTGATGGATATGAAAACCCGTGGCAAAATAATTTAAAAAAACACCTGTCATATCAAAATGTATGACAACTGATATTCAGTTTAATGAAAACTTTTCCTTCATATCTCATGTAATCAGGCATTTGTGCTGTTAATCATATTATAGCCAAAGAAAGAAACCGAAAGAGGAGACCTTTGTTTGTTCCTTGCAAAATTGACCAAGATATCCAGTTTTTATTTTAACATAATCTGCCTTAGGAATATCATTAATAAACCAAATAATAAAATCTAATTTCACCAAACTTCGTCCTTTTATATACGCAAAGTATAAATAAAAAGACAGATTTAACTACAGTGAGTAGTTTTATAAAGACTTATTGTGCCAAACGTAGCGAAAGTCAGACAAAGTATTTGGCAAATTATTATTATTAATAACAACATCACTCGGTTTGTTTCCCGAGAAACATTTATAAATAAACAACGCCGAGAAAGATTACATTCATTTATATTATTATGGGCTTTAACTCGCTGTACGTCTGTTTCATAAGGTATACGTTGATACAAAAGTGGGCGGTAGGTGAAAAGGTTGACTACCTCTGCTGTAAACAATGTGCTCGCGCCTTTGACTCGCGCCAAGAGACCGCCACTGAGGCGAGCGGCACTCGCGAGCTTAAGCCTTGTATCCCCTTGAGCACGCTCAGGCGAATGAGCCGCTCATTGATTTGAGCACGCTCGCTTGAGCGTGCTCAAGGTAAAAGGAAATTTTGGTCGAACGAGCATTGTGCCGGTGCTCAGTAAACGCTCGGCTATTGACATGTCGTCACGTGTGCGTGTGGCAGCTGCAGCATTTATTATTATCCATGCAATATCAAAGAAGAAAGTACCAAGGTGGTGGATTAGGGAAAGTTATCGTCAGCGAAGAAATCATCTTAATAGTTTAATTCGCGAGTTGACATTTGAAGGAGACAATGAGACATTTCAAAACTTTACGAGAATGTCAAGAATTGATTTTGAACATTTGCTGTCATTAGTTGGACCTCATATTAAAATGCAGGATACGCATATGCGTGATGCGATCCCACCAGCAGATAAATTAATAATAACTTTAAGATTCCTAGCTTCAGGAGATTCCTACACAAGTCTGCAATATATGTTTTAAGTATCTAAACAAAGCATCAGCCGTTTTGTACCGAAAGTCTGTGATGCCATTGTTCAGTCACTCCAAGATTATATAAAGGTTGGTACCAATTTTTTATTTTAGTTACAAACATATATTTAAAGGTTAATTATCTCTTGTTTCATTTGGTTCACATTTATCCATTAAAAATTTCATTCGATCAAAAGCAAACCATTTTGATACTTCAGCTTGTGCTGAAACAAAATAATGAAGTATAGTCTATATGTATTTTCCAATGTATAATCAATTTATACGCAATTAGCTGCGAGAAACACTATTAAAAAAGACTTACCGCTTCCCGTTATAGAAGTTCTCTTCTGTTTCGATCGTTCCCGCCTGAACGACCCTAGCAGGCTTGTAATTTTTTTCTTCACTTCATCAACACTACATTTTAATACCTCGCTAATTTCGCGCCAGGCATCATCTTTTTTAGTTCTATTGTAATATTGTTCATATGAGCTATCCCACAATACCAGTTTCGATTCGTAAGCATCAATAAGAGTTAGACAAAGTTCATTATTCCACGTGCTCGCGCTCATTGTCGAAAACCAGCGTCCACACTGAGCGCCGAACAAACACTGGCTCGCCTTTGAGCATTCCAAAATACCGACAACCGATCGGCTCGACCCGAGCGCGCTCGCTGTCGTTCGTTGCGAGCGCGCTCAGGCGTCCACACTTGAGCCGCTCGCTTCACTGAGCGGCTCATTCGCCTGGGCGTGCTCAAGTGGATACAAGGCTTTAGACGAGGCGAGGCGAGACTACGCGAGTGCACCGTTTACACTCTCGCGTTCGCGGTGTCTCGCCTCGCCTCGTCTAAGCTAGCGCGAGAGTGTAAACGCGGCATTACAGTGATGTCTAACAATGCGTCGGTGCAACGGTACAGGAACAAAGTAGTATTGTTGGAGAAGCACCGTGACCGACAACCTAAAATAATGTAAGGCTTGGATAGTTCTGCTATTCCCAGCAGTTTAGACTGAGGGAAAGCACATTCACAGAAGATGCGTTAATATAACAGAACCTCAAAGCGCAGCAGTAGAGGAGAGGAAACTGAATAAACAAAACTAACAGCAACCTGAGTAAATAAGCAACATTTAATTTCTTGTAACAATTTGCGGGACATTAAACTGAAATCTATTAGTATAATAGACAAGATGTAGCGGTGTCGCACCTACGTCATGTCACGCGGTGACGTCAAACTATGACGTTGCCTAGGACGTCACGCTTTACGATATTATTTGTGGGAGTGCGCGTTATTTAATATCATTTCCAAGCAACAGTGAATAAATTAACTCACAGAATACTGAAATAAAAGTATGTATTGCGTTAAAATCGATATTTCAATCATTAGATGCTTATATTTACGTAATATTCTTTTGATATATTGAAGTATTCCTTAAATTCTTTGTCCATAGATATTGTAAGATAAAAGCTTTGTATTTCGAGCATCAATGTAGAACAAAATTTGGTTAAAGTGTTACTTAAAATAGATCAGAATTACAACTGGCATTTGACGCTACGGCAGAGGGCATGAATAATTTAGCTTTTTTTCAAAATAATTTAAACTGTACCTATTATTGAAATTATTAATTCGTTTGAACCGAAATAGTTGCCCACTCATCTCGAATTGTGCAGACTACACTATAATTAATAATGTAAGTTTATCAGATTTATTTTAATCTTCTTTGATTTCACTGAGTAATATTACTGAGGCTATTACGTATTTCCGCAATGTGTAACTATGACAGCTATTCGAACGTTGTAATATCGGTCTGAATCACGTTGCAGATTTTTGGTTTATTACCTTTCTTTTTTGTTGAATGTTTTTGATGAAATTTATGTTGTTGCGTAATGTATCTCATCAATGAATTGTCGTTTTGGTCGGAAGCTTTCATTTTGTAGCCGCAGTATTACCCGAGATTGTGGTTAGGTTGAAATCCAGCCTGGACAAAAATAAATAAAGAACCTTATCACAGCAATAGCATGTTGAATTGAACTATTATTAGTTACTTAAGCAGGTTTCATAAGCACTATGTCACGTTTTGATATCATGAATCACGATACTACTCCCGTATGTGATTAGTTTTAAAATGCAACCTGGACCAGGATAGCAACCGAAACCTTTTGTCATAGCGCCAGGCAATAGGAATTGCATTTATTTTATAACAATTCAATTTATTTCAACAATTGCTAAGAAAGGAATTGCTACAATACTGAAAGAAAAGTATGAATTTTGTTTAAATTGTCATATTGATTATTAGTTGCTTTTTTTAGTGATATGATTACTTGGTTTGAATGAAAGAAGTTCCAAATTGTTCGCGATCTATGCAACCTAAACCACAATTGAAACTAATATTACATGACGTAAGAAGTTAAGATTTATTTTTAGCATCCTTCGTTTTCACTGGGGTCATTATTTCAGCCGAATGTAAGCTGTGCCAGGCGTTAAAACATCCATCTTCATCATAGACAATAAGAAAGTTGTAGGAAACTGTGAAGATTTTGGATCAAGTTTGTATCGCATGATGCATGATTGGTATAGATGCATCATGACATTGACATGCGATTCAGGGAATGTATAAATTCGCGTGTGAATGAAGCTTTGATTTTCTACCAGCTATATTGGCGAAGATTGTAGTTATGCTGAAACGCAACCTGGACCAAATTGACAACTGAAACTTTTTGCTTCATCACAAGGGACGAGAAATTACAACATAGTGAGCTTTATTTTATAAAATTTCTATCTACGTAAACAACCAAAATGAAATCAATTGCCAGCACAGTCCGTTAAACCCGTCATTTTTGACGTTTTTTTTTGGCTAGTATAACTAATAAAAAACTAGACAATTAATTCCTTATAATTGGTAAAATTTCGCGGCACACTTTTTACCTTGTTGCGGCACACCGGTTGCGGACCACTGCCTTCACATGTTATGGGAACTGCTTATGTGGCACCATATGACTTCAGCACAAGAACAATATCAACTTCCTCATAGCAGCTATGTAGGTATCCCGTTTTACAAGCAATGAATCATATTGTCTAATGATTTCATATTCCTGAATGTAATTTTGACTGGAAAAATTCTTTTTGAATACAAGAACTACGAAGACGGCAATGTGACTATTCGATGGGAATGAAAACTATTATCTACTACTAGAATGCAAGTCGCTTTAACATATCAATCTCATCTGATCACAATTTTTATATCAATTTCGTTTTGGAAATCTCTATGTTAAGTCCAATAGTACACATTTGTGAAACCTAGAAGAAAATAACTTTTCATTTCGAAATTTCCTGACTCTATTAGTATTATTTTAACATCACATCTTTCTGCGACAGGTTTTAGTGAATACAGCAAATGATAATTAGTACATCTGTGAAATGAGATTCGAGTGCTGATTGCATGTAATAGTTATGATTGTTTGTAACATTCGCGCTATTGGCAAGGTCACATGAACTTTTGTGGCCAGTTTCGAATCATGTTTTATGGCTGTACTGATTTTTACATTAGAAGCTCTAATCTGATTCTGGAAGGCATTGCTGCGATTATCCAGTAATGTTGTTTTTGGGTTAGAGGTGTAATCCGACTTCTGCTCATGTGATTAAAGAGGTATCGTTTTCATGGTGAAAATAAAATACCACGTTGGTTGAGGATAAAAAAATCTAAATGAATCACGAACACAAGGAAGTTTAATCAGAACCATTGGCTTATAACACATGCAAGCATTGATCTTTTTAAATGCAACTGTATTTGGAATTTTTAGTATCTAACAAAAGACCTGGTTAGAGTAAATATCAAAATACGAGGCGTATTTTTTAAGTAAGTACCGTTTTGTCACACCGTGGCTGCAGCACTACTGTCGGCGTTCCGCGCATGCGCACTGGGTACCTGAATCTCTTGCCTACGCACTGACGCCATTACAGTCTAATTCTTCCTTGTTTACGTTGTTGACTGAGTGTTTAAGATGCCTCCGATAATCGTGAGTCCCGCCGACTGTGAAGTGCGGGCTGTTATAAGATTTCTTTGTGCTAAAGGCCTAAAACCGACCGATATTCATCGTGAGATCTGTGCAGTTTACGGACATAACATTATGAGTGATGGAATGGTGAGAAAGTGGGTGAGAGCATTTAAAGATGGCTGTACAAATGTGCATGATGAACAACGGAGTGGGCGTCCCTCGGTCGTTAATGAAAGTTTGGTGCAGAAAGTGGACAATAAGGTGAGAGAAAATGGACGCTTTACGATTTCCTCCTTGTGTGATGACTTTCCTAATGTTTCTCGTAGTGTTTTGTATGGCACTGTGACCGAGCATTTGAATTACCGAAAATTGTGCTCACGTTGGGTACCGAAAATGTTAACGGATATGCACAAAACCAAATGTTTAGGCAGTGCATTGACTTTCCTTGAGCGGTACCACAACGATGGTGATGATTTCTTAAGCCAAATAGTTACGGGCGATGAGACATGGGTGGTCTACGTCACACCTGAATCAAAGCAACACTCCATGGAATGGCGGAATTCAGATTCATCCCAAAAAGTGAAGTTCAAGCAAACGATTTCTGCCCGGAAAATCATGTGCACAGTTTTTTGGGACAGAAAAGGAGTATTGCTTGTGTAATTTCTGCCTCGTAATGAGACAATCAATGCAGCAGCTTATTGTGAGACACTGAACAATCTGCGCCGTTCAATCCAGAACAAAAGACGTGGCAAGTTGAGCAATGGCATCGTTTTGCTGCATGACTATGCGTCCACATGTGGCTAATCAGACCAAAGATCTCATCACATATTTTCGATGGGAAACTCTAGATCATCCTCCGTACAGCCCTGATCTGGCGCCCAGTGACTACCATCTGTTCCTGCACTCGAAGAAACACCTGGGCGGTCAGCGTCTTGAAGACGATAACGAAGTCAAAACAGTTGTGATGCAGTGGTTAACAAGTCAGGCGGCAGACTTCTAGGAGGAGGGTTTTCAAAAACTGGTACTACGTTATGACAAGTGCCTCAATATTGAAGGGAATTATATAGAAAAGTAGAGTAAGGTACAGGCTTTCATGTAAAAATAAAATTATTGAGATATATTTGCACGTCTTTTTTTTTTAATTTCAAAAAGGTACTTACTTAAAAAATATGTCTCGTACTACTGAACATCATAATGATTTTTTTTTTTTTTTTTTTTTTTTTTGTGTTTGCACACAGGACTAATGGTCGGTCGTATAATGAGGTGTTTTGTAAAGCTGATGTTACTGGACGCAGGTATTATAAAGAGGAGCGTGTAATCTCGGCGTTATACAGGTATTAATAAAGTGTATCGCATAATCGCCCTGTTATGCAGAGTTCAGCTAACGCTTTTACGACTGCCTAAGGGAAGACTATAATTGACTCAACCGCTAGGCGCATATACAAATAAGGTTTTTATAAAAAATAAATATCCTTTTTACCCTAGTTTGCAGTAGCTTTTTTATTGCGTTAAAGGCCGCTAATCAGCCAGATAGAATGAAATATCTTTTCTGACAACAGAGCCAGGTTCATCACAGTGTGGCAAAACATAACTCATATCTGTACTATACTGTTGTGCGCTTTTGGCCAGTGTATGCTTTTACTCATTTTCTATTACACCATTGTGGGACTTCACCAATATCAGGATTATTTTTGCCCCACTACAAAAGGGCTAAATGCATCTGGTGAAAAACTTCATTAAAAAAGTTGATGATGGATGCAACAACTATGGACATGGCAACAACAAATTTATTATGATAGAATAAGTGTTTGGTGATTTTACCTGCTGGGTGTAAGAATTGTATGAAATGCCTGGATCAAACCACAGTGATGGTGACCCTGTTGGTGTGATTTGTGGTTGAGTACGTAAAACTTGGTGACCTGTTCCGTCCATTTCTGAAGAATAGACCGGCTCAGGGTTTCACATTCCACCTTATTTCATCTTTAAATACACAACACAAAACAGCACACTTCGTTTAACAAAACTCAGTGCAGTTATATACATACATATAACTACGCTTACAGTCTGAGGATAGGAAGTATCCAGAACTAGAACCTAGCGGATAAAGCACTCGTTTCAATTTTCAGGGTCCTGACTTCAATTTCCGTTGATGTTAAAGCGTTCTGTCTGTGTATGTGTGCGTGGTTTTTTTGCTGTGTGTTTTTTTTTTTTTTTTTTTTTTTTTTTTTTTTTTTTTTTTTTTTTTTAACACGTGAAATAAATTAAAATTCTTGTAAAGGCTATAATGACTTAAATTGGAAAGGATAATATAATTAAAACTAATAAAACTCCATTATTTTACAAAAGTAATTATAAATACCATTTACGTCAGAAATTCCTAAAATGAATACCAGAAAAAAGTTTATTGGCAATTTACTAATAAATTAACAAATTGACAAACAAGAGCCTAATAGATCATACTAAAGGCTACTCTTCGATTATCGAGATACAAATCAAATGATGATAGTCAAACCACGTCATTATTGGGTAATTACTATGCGTTTCGGTGTATTGTTTAGCGTATAGCAGGGATGTCGAGGCTCCAGCAAGGTTTTGCAATGATTACAAGTCTACTTTATTGAAGTCCATGCTCGCTCGGTTCGATGTTTGACATTTGTCGTAACGGTTTCCATCAGTGGTGTGCCAATCCTGTAGTCTTCTTCCCTAAATCCGGAACATCTTTTGCACGAAAATTTAACATAATGTCGTTACTATTCAAGCTATCACTGACCAAGTCTGGTCTGACAACATTAACTTCTCTGTACTACTGTCGGAGTTACCGGATCCAAAATCTAGCACCGAGAGCTCCGTTCTTCCTTTCCAGTTACGATGCCACTTTGCCTTGCTGTTGTAGCGGTTCCCGCACACTTGTGCTGGAAACTGTTCACGATTGAGGCTATCCATAGAACACAACAGTTTTAAACATCAATTAGCAGTGAACAATAACGCTCGCCACTTGCTTATTGGTTAGGGTCTTTTTTCACTGTCTGTCCATTCATTCAAACCTTCCTAATGGCTGCAGAATCGGCGGCACTCCTTCGGTTCTCGGAAATATGACCCTAGATTCTCCAATTATTGTTATTCCTAATGCATTCAGAATTTTGTAAATTAATTATTATTTATGTCTTTGGTTTCTGCTGCAATCTTCCTTGTTGTCGTCGATATATCACAAACCTTAATCTAGTTATCGGTCTCTCCACTCGTCAACACTTTTACGCGGGGAAACAGATCAACGTAGGGGCCATGGAGCGATCCTGAGGGACGAGTCCGTGTACCTGCCTCTGTGTCTGGGTGACACATGGTCTTTCTTCCCCTCATAAGCGTCCCTCCCTTCAAGGTGCACTGCTTTCTCGCTACCCTGGGTTTTTCTCCAGTCTTTCCATAGAGAATTATTACAATTAAAGGTAAGTGATATCAACAAAAATCTAGGTACTTACATATTACATTACAACATGAACGAGTATTGGTTAGTAACGGAAAATATTTTCACTTCTTGATCAAATAACTACAATAACTATAGTGACAGACTTGCTGAATGCACACCAGAACAGTGTCTGCTTCGAAATGGAAAATTTAACACCACACAAGAAATGCTATTGGATGTAACAAAGTTTGATTTCTGTGGCAGAATGTAATGTAAGCAAATTTTCTAGCGTAGAGAACACGCGTTTGTATTTTAGGGAAGAAATATAAACACATATTACATGTGTTCATTAAATAATATCACATTTAATTTCTAAAAATTAACCAGAAAAAGAGCACATTAATGTTGTAAACAATTTATCTGTTCGCGGATTTCTACACGATATTCGGGAGCCACCGAAGCGAAATATTTTTTATTGGTTGTTATTTACAACAAATATCTTGAATTTTAAGAAATGTGACATTGATTAGATAGTCACAATATTTCGTAGCACCTATCTAGAAAATTCCTGCTTTAATCCGTAGTCAGTTTGTTTGTTTATCGCCCCTGTCTCTGTCCTATGAAAAATGGATCCCACCTCCGGCAAAAATCCGTGCCGCTGCCCGTGGTCTCACCGCGCTGCGTGTGGTGGTGATTAATGCCGCTCCCAGCGCGCCGTGCGGTCGCTGCCGCCATCGATTGCTCGTGTGATTATTAAACGTAAGCAGCCGCCAGAGCAACTTCCCAACTCGTGCCTATTTGCGTTTAACTTGCGCTTTCATACGAAATAAGGCCGGTAGGCAATTTATTGCAGGGTTAGCCTGTTGGTTTATGGTAAATTAAACGTTAAAACACTGTGAACTCTTGCTCCGTACAAAACGGAGTAGTTGACTATCTGAGTGGAAAGGTCACTGTTAGTTCGGGAAGATTAATCTGTGAAATGGTTACACTAATTAAAATAAACGATCGCTTTAAAGTGATACTTAATTTACGGTCTAGAGGCAAGATTCAGTTCAATTCCCTGATGAATTATACAAGCTGCTGGATAATTTTCTCCTCACCTGTTTTCAAAATTCTTGCTATTGCATTATAAATACCAATAGATGATTCGGAAAATGCTCCAGTGAATGATATTTCTTGAAAAAACTGAAATTTACAAGTAATTACCACCACAAAAGATTCGTCATACTTATGACAGAGACGTCATCCTTGCCCATCCGATTCCAAGAAATCAGGGATATCTTAAAGTAGATTAAAAGCTTAGTCTGAAAGACTTTTATCTATAAAAGTTTAAATAACACCTTAGCACCTCCCTTTCCCAGCCAAGTTATGGGTGTCAAGTGGAAATTTCGGTGTTTGATATAGAAAACAATAATCTATTTCTATAAAACAAATTTGAAAATGTTAATAATTAAAGGGATAAAGAATAAATTTTTCTCGAAGTAGGTTAGTCAATTTTCAGTGTTGTTATTAAAGTAAAACTGTCTACATGATTACACTTAAACTTTTTTGTCGCTTATGGCTTTACGCATCGTCGAGGTCCGTATCATTAGATGCAGGAATGAACTGGTGGCAAAGAACTGGAAGGAAATCAACCATGGCTTTTTGAAGGAACCACTCCGGCATTCGCATAGAGAATTTGGAGAAGCTATGGAAAACCCAAATCCCGTTGGCCAGATGGGGACTCGAACCCGCCTCTTCCCGAAGAGCATTACTGCTCACTCAACACACTCAGTTTAAACGTCTAATTTTTAAGAATTGCAATAACACTAAGCATTTTTGTTATACTGCGATGAGTAACATACATTTTACGAATTTCCTGTTGCAAAGTTATATTTGCAGGTTAAAATTTTCGTGAAAATTGGAGATGTCGTAGTGGTTTACAATAAGAAAACTAAGGAAAAAGGTTGATTTAGTTATGTTTTAATTCTTTCTAATGATAAACTTTATTTGTACAGTGTTGAATCGAAATTGATATTTTTTCACCTGATGCTATAATTTTTGTTTTTGACAAAATTTATGTTATGTGACCAGGAAAATAGTATTTTAGTGATCGGAGAAGTATCAACTATATAATTTCCAAGCTCACTCACTTACCTCGATAGCTATTGGCTGGAGTATATTGTCACGTGTCAACCTTCCCTCGCAAATTAACAGCCACCAAAGATATCATTAGAAGAAATTCGAGGTTATGTCCATAATTTAATATCTAAGCAACCACTACCAAATTAATTACATAATACATTCATTAGGTTTCGTAGCATTTTCTAGTTAAAGAGATATCGATAAACTTTACTGCTGAAAAAACGTGGAACTACTTTTCAGTAAACTGTTACTAATGAAAGCAACTTATAAAAACTTTAACTCCTCATGGTTTCTGCTGTAACCATGAATGCCAATTGTCATTCCGGCCTAGGTTAAATTTCGATTTGATTAAAACTTTCGCTAGTGTTATTGCTTGACATGTTCACTGTTCGTGAGTTATTAGGATGTTTAAAGTGGACATCAGACCAAATATGCTACCGAATCAACTATTTTGGCAATTCATTTCTTCAGAGTTGCTCAACTGTTTAATAATCTGGAATCCGTAGTAAATTCTCTGGCCGTTACAGACACTATGACCAAAAATTACATTATGAATACCGAGCCTCAATTAAAACGTGATGCTTTCGAAGCAAACAAGAATTCTTCAAATTATGCGTAGTGAACTTTAAAGGTCAAATACAAGATAACATTGTATTTCAGTAAGTAAGATTCTACGGCCTTTGAAACGATTATACGATAGCACAATAGTCCTTGTCCGTGTTTAGCACCTACGTCTATTAATACTTCTGAGTTCTTCAAGGTCAAGAGGTTTTATTCACCCTAAAGGTGAAACACATGTCAAGTTCGTATTTGGTCGGAACAGGTCAATCTGTCATAATCTTTAACTCCAAAAATTTGTTTTAGACCAGTGACGATACGCAGAAAACGGTCACGGGCTTACACTAGACCAGTGTTTCCCAACGTGGGGCCGACGCCCCACATGGGGGCAATTTGGGTTTTTTAGGGGGGCAATTTAGAAATTGACTTGATACGACTTTACCGCTTTCTCTTCGGGTTATTTAAACGCAATGCCAGATATGGGTACAAAATATAGCAAAAAAGCAAATTCTTAAAAGGATCACACTAAATTGCCATAATAAATGTTTATTATAAATCTTTTGAATTTGAATTTTAGTATTTCATTATATGTTTTTTAATATTACTTACTGTGTTCTATGACAATATCAAAGTGTTTTCTTTCAAAAACCATCCTATATCAGTTTCTTTAATAACAAAAAAATTTTTTACTAAAAATTATGTATGGGGAGCAAAAAAAATGTTGAAAGTGGGACATGACCCAAAAAAGGTTGGGAAACACTGCACTAGACAGTAAAATAATACGTTGTTAGGGTGAATCCCATTATGAATGTCCTACTTATGATTGTTTAGTCATTTTTCGGCTTGATTGATAGGGAAAGTGGCATTGTTGTCTAGGTGATCGATTCGGAAGCTGCGTTTGATATATTGGGCAGATGATAAATATTAGATGATACCAAAGAAAGGGGAAGACAGCCGAACCTCGACAATATTCTGTAAAACTGTGCGGCACGTTCATTAGTGGCGTGGCGTTGCGGAGCAGTCTACTGTTGCAGGCGGGGCGCAGCTGAGGCGTTTGGAGAGTAGTCAACCCGCGATGCGTCGAGATACACAACTCAGAGTGTAAGGCAAGGCGCAAATTGAGACGCGTATAGCGCGTGTGACATGACGTGCGCGTCAGACACGCGTAGCGTGGTGGTCCGCATATTGAGACGCAGTTTACAAGTGGCGCGCGTAACACTCGCGTCAGGAAATAATACGACACGCTAAGAGAACATTTGTTATTATTACTAACATTTGTCATTATTTAGAATCAGATGATGCCGGACATGGAGTTTTGCTTTATTCCTTGACGAATAAGAAATTTAAAGAGCCTAATGAAGATATTTTGTCGAAAAGGAAAAGCGGATGCGGGTTACAAATTCATCACCGTTGATACTGGAGCTATGGGCAGATTCATCAATGGAAATTTATTTGCTACTGGTGCATAAGACATGAAACTGATGAAACACTTGTTACTACTTCTGTCTCCTGAAAGTATACCTACAATTGCTGAGCAAATGCAGAATGTTTTTTTCTGAGACAAGGTGTTTCATTTAACAGAAAATATAATGGGACCATATACAAGGAGGAGGCATATAACTGGAAATTATGAACTCCAAGTGTTCAACGCCTGAATTTTTCGAGCTCGACAAACCACGGAATGCGCCTTCGGCATACTGTCTTCGTGGTTTCGTGTGTTCAGGAAACCATTTGATAATAAAGTGGGCGTGGTGAAAGATATGAAATCAGTTCCCATTTTGAACAAGTACTTACTACACTTACTTTAAAATATTAACTGTCGAGATACAAGTATAGAAAATATGAAGATGAAACATAACTGTTTCATTATAAAACACATAAAAAATAAACTTATTAACAATAATCAATAAAATAATGATTTTCTAAAAAAAGTTGAGACTGTAAATTATGTAACATTTTATGTTTAAATTATTCGTAAATTAATTTTAAATGAAATAAAATCAATGCTCAATGATTTGTTAATATGAAAAAAGAAATAAAAATATTCTACAATATGGGAATTTGAGCCCGGGTTCACAAAATGGGAAGTGGGCACATTACCAAACACATCAAGAAGAAGTCTTCAACTTAGTGCTAACAATTTTGATATATATTAAAACACACATTTTTCGATATCTAGGGCTCATTTTGTAACACAGACATGTGGAGTAAATCCTTTCAGCATATACTCGGGGGATCGAAATCTGTTCTCAACATGTCGGTTGGTCTCCAAGATAGTAGTGGTAGCAGATGTGAACGAAACCAAACTGTTGCAGCAAAGTCAATCACTGCATGAACCATAAACTTCATCAGCTGTTTTCAAAATGAGAAAATATTTTACTGAATATTTCCACAATAGAGGAGCCGTTTCGTGGCAAGGTCAATCAGTTATGATTGGAAAATATTGGCAAAATACCACAGTTTATTTGTATAAGGTTTACATTCTGTAGGTTATGTATGGACATGTTAGAGCGAACGTTACTTTTTGGTGTACTAATTAGAAAAATCATTTCCTTAGTATGTACGATATGTATTACCGAAAAATTGTGCAATGGCTATTTTTGGAAATATGGATAATACCAATCCTATTTCAGATTAAAATTATTTTCAGTGACACCTCGAGTCCGATTCTTCAGTTTTGTCTTAATACAATTTACATGTTTTGTATAATAAAGCTCTTTGTGCTACATCACTGCCTCGTTTTTTTTTTTTTTAAATGCAAAGATTAGAGGGTTAACAATATCACCCGTTCACAAGCGTGGCGCGAGAAAATGTTCGTCGACCACAGCGCAGCGCGATTGTGAGCAGACGCGAGTCGCGCCGCGTTCCCGATGTGCGCTGTTGTATTTGATTCTGTAGTTTACAAAAAGCGCGCTGTGCTGCGTCACCTCACACACGCTATACGCATCTCAATTTGCGCCTACCCTTAGGGGCTGACGCAGTAGTGGCTAGTAAAAGAGAATATCTACGATTCGAGCCATGTCAGAGAACATATGCATTACAACAGTCGCCGAGAGTGATCAATAGCAAATACGCAGTCTACGGTTACGTTTAGGTAGAGATACAATTGAGTAGTGTAAAGCAGTTACGCAGTTAAAGAAAGCGGTGGACTGTTGAGACGATTGGAAAGAATCCTGCTTCTCGACGAATATATTTACGAGACGTATCGATTGGCAGAACAATTGATGTTAAAATAACGTATCAACTAGATTATTAAATTTAGACTGCTATATACCAGCCAATTATCACCGATTATAATATTACATTGCGGCACTTGCCAGGACCCAAAATACTAACAAATTATAACTTTACAGCGTATGTGTAGTACTGTATAAGAAAGATTAGAAGCAAACCCAGCGAAAATTTATGAACTGTACCTATCTGTTGCTGGCAACAGTTTGAATTTCGTTTTGTTACAAAAAGCGTTTTATAAGTACATTAAGAGGATTGTTCTATACCAGAGTCCGGTCGTAGGTAGTTTCTGTGGAGGGTCACGTTCCTCCCTCTACCACAGCAACCTCCCTGCAATTGTTTCTTGTTGTCTTCTACAGTATGAAAATCTTTTTGCTACTGTCTCCTGCGTTTAAGTGGAATGTAAGTGTGTTCAGAATTATTTATGTTCAGAATGAGCAAAGGACGAAGAGAGAGGATGAAAACCGGTGTCGGAACTTTAGGGCCTGTTGTCATAAAGCATAAACGTGTTTGTGTAACGACGTAAGAAAGAAAACTACATTTACAAGAAATATCTAGAAAGTTTACAAGTTTGTCCTGGAACTTAACTGACAGTGAATGGTATCTATTCCTGCTTAGACTATCGTAGTGTAATTTTCTTGTACACTGTATTCTGCTGTAATGAATAAGTATTATCTGTATTGATAAAACGCTAACCTTGGTCACAGTGTCCGTCACACTGTGACGTCTTGCAGCCAGCTTTCGTTGTTGGATTAATAATGGTCAGAGATATTACTACACAGTAGAAGTTACGTGGTTTATTTAATAATAATTCTTTATAGTTAAGCATCCGCGAAGTAATGATTTGCCAGAACAGTGAAGGAAAAGTATGTATTTCGTTTAAATTATGAGTTATTTTAATTTTATGTAAATGTTTTCGTTAAATTCTTTGCCCATAAATATGTAAAATATAACCTTTAATTTTGGATCAGCAATGCTAATGGAAGTGTTTATTAAATTTTTATTATCCTGGGAAAGAATTAAAACTGTAATTTGATGTTACACTGAGGGCATTATTAATTTAAATATAAAAAATAATAATTTTAATTGTTTTCATGAGCGCCTGGTTACTGAAATCATTAGATGGTGTCCATTAATCACATAAGGTGTTTTTCCGGAACTTTGGACATCTTCCCCCCGTAGTAAGATTTGGTGAGATTTGGTCGGACCCCCCTGCCTCCATGATGACGTGGGATCTTGAGAGGTTATGCCCCCTCCTATAGTCGGTATTGGCGTCGTTTTGCATACTTTTTTTTGCTCTACTGTTCTTCAAGAGATGCAAAAGATGTCGTGAGATTTCCGTCGACACCCCCCCCCCCTCCCCTAATGATAAGATTTGATGAGATTTCGCCGGACCCCCCTCCCCCTATTTCAACACAGGTAATTAATGGCCGCCCCCTTCCTTCATTTGAAGGAAAGTAATTCCACACTGATCGCGATATATGCGGCCAAACCACATTTAAAACTAATATTACGTGGTATAACGTAAGCTGTTAAAATTTATTTTTTATTTCCTTTTCTTACACTGATGTCATATTAGTGAGATCATTATTTCAGTCGTATGTAACTGTTTCAGTCGTTCAAGCGTTGCAATATCGATCTGAAACAGGTATAACAAAAAATAAAGATGTAAGAGCCCGTTCAGATTGTGTGTCAAGTTTATATCGCGATGCATGATGCCAGCAATATGTGATACAGTAAATGTATTAATTCGTGTGTGATTGAAGATTTAAATTTTCTAGAGGCGATATTAACAATGTGTGTGGTTAGGGTGAAATGCACAAGACAAGAGGAATTGCATTGAGTATTATTTTATAACAATTCTATTTAGTTAACCAATCGCTATGAAATGACTTGCCAGCTCATTCCATTCAATTCGTCATTTTTAACGGGATTTGAAGATAGTTTGCAATAATTGTAAAATACTGCGTTGGAAGTATGTGCTGACAAGATTTTTATATTTCAATAGACTTACTGAAACAAATTTAAAATTGAAAGAAACTAATAATTTCTCTAAAACTTCGTTGAGGAATACCACGATACCTTAAGGAATTGGAGGCTCTAAAACTGTGCTGTTTGATATCACATAATTAATCGCTCACCTACCACGCTCGGTATATGTGCTAAGTGAGATTTACGGTTGTTGTTGTTTTTTTTTTAGACAGCGAACGACTTTGTTGAGTGCTTTTTGATGGCGGTTGGCAGATCACTCAGCCAATACTCGGGTGCTATTCACCTGGCCGATCAGAACGGGTAGGGTCATTTGTCATCCGCAGAGGTGCTTTCAGAGATCGCTTTTCATGCTCTAAGTGCCTTTCCAACGGCGAAAGCTCCCAAGTTTTCTCACACTATAGATGACTAGCCAGAATGTCTTATGTTTTGTTGTTTATTTTATAATTTGTAGGCGCAACCGATAATAGTATCGCTGAAGTCAGTTGTATAGATTGGAATGGACACAAATCTAAATTCGTTTAACGTTTACTGTACGCATGCTGTCACTTCCGAACTATGGGCAGGTGAATCCTTTTCTTCTTTTCTTTGTTTTTGACTAATAATCCTGCAGCCGACACGTGTAACTATAGAAACCATTCTTCGTTACGTCACTCAGTGTATGATATTAGGATTGACAGAGCATAGCTTTATGTGGATCACACAACTGACCGAAAGCACGTATGATTTAATTACAGCTAAGTTAAAATCACTGGATGAGCTTCATTTATTTTATAACAAAAATGTTTACTGTTTTGTTGGGGTAAACACAGCTGTTTATGTTCATAGCTTTGAGCTCAGTGCATGGAACAAATACACCATTTACAAATTTTCTGCGCTTACATGAAGCTTTCTTTGATTATTCTTAAAGTAACTACTACGTCTGAAAATTACAGGTTCAAGGCCATCGTCACGAACGCTGTCTGAAATGGCGAAAGTAAAGAGGGACATTTTCAATGCAACTGTCAGATAACGCATAAAATTGGAAACAGTTGCACACAAGGCTTGTAATATAGTGGAAAATTGGACAGTATAAAAAAAATCTATAAAAGCCTGGAGACAGAATGCAGACTGTTGAGACTATTCTGAGGTTCTATCACGCTAACGGTTGGAAGCATTAATTTATTCTCTACTCGTCCTACGCAAGTTGCTTTTCTGGTTTACTTCTTTTCCTTGTTTCAACTATTTAGTAAAGTCGCCTATCCCAATTAGAGTTTGATGTCTATTGGCATTCTGCGTACTGTTTTTTTTTTTTTTAGATTTTTCTTTATAATTTTCACTAATTTTAGAATATACATGAAGAAATTATACGGTTATGGTTTCTTGTATATCTAGATTAAAATAATTTATTCATACTTATAGTTGTACTCTTTCTGTAGTCCCATAATTCGAATTTGTGCTATTGACTCTTTGCTCATCTGACGGAAAATGCTATTCCTAGAGCATACTCTGCTTATTATTTAAAATGTGTACCAATATTTCTAGTAACTGAATGAACGCTGGAATTAATGAATGAGTGACTACGCTATGAATAACGTCTGATAGTGCTGCACAGCATAAAGTAGGGGAAAATAACAGCCGTTACTTCTTTCCAGAGAAAATGTAGCTATTTTAGCAGAATAAGATGATGATGGTAACCTGCAGAGTAAAATTTTAAGGAGAGAAGAAGTTTTTGCTGAATTGGTACTACTTGAAAGGAGACAGCGACTTACAGAAGCGTTAATCGCATAATTCTGAGGATCAGTGGGTGTGCTTGTTTGAAGTCATAAACAAAGCTGTGGACTAAAAAATCTGAAAAAAAGAGAAAGATGAATTCAGGATAAGTTCGATATAACAAGCTTCAAGAATAGCGTTTCGGATCAAATGAGCAAACACTCAATAGTATAATTGGATTCACGGTGCAATAGCAAGATTTATAATTATAAATATGAATTGACTATTTTAAATAAATTCGCAGAAAACAATAATTCTAGAAAATACGTAAACTCACACGGTAATGAAAATGATGAGAGTTAGAAAGAAAAAAAATCTGGAAGAGAATACAGTATGCAGTTTGCCAATCGAGTATAGCTAAGTAGTTAAGATGGGAAGAGAAATAAAAAAATGCATTGCGTGAAAGAAACCAGCTAATGCTACCGAATCCTAATTTCAAGAAGAGAAGTTTGCTTGGGTGAAACCTACAGACACTGGAAGTTATAAGATAGATTGTAAATCCATAAACAGACGTTTATAAACCTAGTTCTTAATGGTAAATTTTTCTTGAAGGAGATGCGATTCTAACTCACAGTACCAAATTGTCATTTTTATTGGTTCAATAGGGAAAAAATTATTAAAAAATTTAGAATAAAATTTAGGTATTTGAAAGTAATAGACAGTTTTTAGAAACTTAAGCTGTAATAGCAAGAATTGAAGCATATGCAAGATCAGATTAGTTGTTACTACTCAACTTTTCCTTCCCATAAGGGTCTTTTAATATCTAGTTTTCTGCATTCTGCAGATTGATAGCTTAAAGTATTTGAGAAAAATGGTTGGAACTAATAGATGCTTTTCGTTTTGAATCTCCATGCACTAACAGCCTGTTCCCTCCCCATAGGAAACCCACTTTAAAAAGATAATATCTGGATGCAGTACTCCCGAGACACCTTACACAGAACTTAAGGAAGGAATGTCCCAGATACTCTGATTTCCATTAGGGATCAGGGTACTTTTTGCCACCGAAGTAAACGTCTCCGTGTTTCTGCTCTGAAGAAGACTCCCCTAACATTATGGAATCAATTGGACACGTATTAGCTGACGTCCTAGCGTCAACTGCAAATTACTCAGCCAAAAAACTGTCGTAATAGAGTTTTAGTGTATCTGTCTTATTTTCAAACCTCATATATAGAAAGCAGTGAAGGAAATTAAGAAAATGAATTAACTTAGAAGAAATAAAGGTTTTTTTTATAGAACGATATTTTTGTAAAAGGTGTAACGTGTACAGCGTGTCAGGGTAGTTAATTCGAGGCTAGCTAGGTCGGCAGGAAGTCAACGATCGGTCTCTATGTGATTCGACAATGGAATCACGTATTCTGGAGATCTCACGACGAAGTGACTGGTCGTTCTACCAGCCATTGCTTTGAGAGGAATCGATTATTTGGCTCCAATAAATAGCTTGAAGCTAGCAGGAAGGTTCAGCACGTAGGTGGTACAATTACATACGTTTATTGGACATATACCGACTAGTGATGTGCCGGATCGTTAAAAATGTATATCCGCGGATACGGATACGGATCATTAGTGTCTAGATCCGCGAATACGGATACGGATACGGATCTCAACTTTCTCAACTTGGACCGACAGTGGAAAAGTCATCAACTACGATCTATTATCGACGAACGTCCAGCTTACGCGACGTGTTTTGACCTTGAATTGTGCGTATTTATGTTTATATTTTAGGATGGCATAGGATTGCGTAGATTTATATACGTTTCTGTTTTTTGGGAAGTTGTAAGTTAAATTAAAATAAATACAATTTATACAAAAAAGTATGGTAGTGTAATATGGAAATATTTTACGATAGTAAATGACGAATCTGCTAAATAGAAACTCTGTGAAGGAATGCATTCCCATGAATGTAAAACTTTCTTAAAAAATCAGCTTCATTTGAAACACCCACAAAAATATGAGTTATTCTTTAAAGAAGGCTCCACTAAGAAGATTGCCGGCGAACACATTCAGCAGGGAACGTCTTTAAAAACGGTAAAAAGAGAATTTAGAAAAACATTTTTTAACGAATACATAGAAAAAGTCAAAATGTGTGATGATAAAAAATAAAAATTATTTAAAACTACTTAATTTCAGAAAGGATAGCTTTATCTGTATTACCTTTTCAACACGTAGAAGATTTTGGGTTCCAACGATTGCTGGATAATGTTATTGCAAATTTTGTTCTAAAAGGCACGAAATATTATACGGAACTTATCTGCTGCGAACTTTAGGATCGAAAATAAAGACGTTTTGAAAGGTTTTGAGAGAGTTTCCTTTACATCCTATATGTGGTAGGCTTTTTGGAAAGGTGTTTCATTGGTATCCAGAACATTACAAAAGATTTTATAAGGGAAAATATCGTTTTAAAAGCGGAGATACTTGAAGAACGCCAAACTGGAGATTACATTTCGGAAATATTTCAAAATATGTTTCAAGGGTGGGGAATCCCAAACGGAATGTGCACTGCATGGTAAGAGATGGAGGATACAACAAGAAGAGTTCTTGAACTTTATCTGACGTAGAAAATATTGATTGTGCAGCACATCAGCTGCGCCTGCTTGTTAAAAAAGCTGTTAACAATAATAGTAAAAAATTTGGAGGTCTATGGCACAAGGCTTGCACATATTTAACATTACATGTAACAAGCGTTCCAAGTAAACAGTTTTTCTGTGCAGCAGGAATAATTTATGATGCTCATCGTAATAGACTTTTGGCTGACAAAACTGCCAATTTACTCTTTTTGAAGTACAATTTACCAAACTAAATGTTAAATATAACATTTTTTTTTTTAAGTTTCTGTAAAAGTGATTATTTTATCTGATGTAATCACTTAGCAGTACCTTAAACATAATTTCAGCTAGCAAATCACAAAGATTAGAGGCCTGATCTCACTATAAAGATAGTTAAAATAATACCTTAAAACTTACTACAGTGGTAAGTTACCAGTTACCTTTGGTAAACTAGTAAAATAAATGTAAGAACGAAGACTTTTCCGGTGTACGACTGCAATGAAGTTTTCATGGGTGTACCGCCGGATTGTGTTGTGAAAACACGGTATTTCGACGACTAGCTCCGCCATCTTCACAAATAGGGTATCTGTGGGTCAGCCGACCAGTGCAGACGTCTCGACACCTGATGAAGACGGCGGAGCTAGTCGTCGAAATATCGTGTTTTCACACAATCCGGCGGTACACCCGTGAAGACTTAATTGTAGTAAAATACATATTTAAATAATTAATTTTTGCAATATAAATGTGCCAGATATGAAATTTTAAGAAATATGAAATAATTGGAATTGAAGTTAATAGTAGTTGATTGCTAGATATCTTTAAAAATTTGTATACGTGCTTAGTGATATTATTTACAAAAGATCCGTTAAAGATCCGCTAAGAAAGTAACGGATACGGATACAGATCTTTTTTCCCCCGCGGATATCCGCGGATACGGATACGGATATCCGGCACATCACTAATACCGACACACAGACAGCAGTGCGTGTGAAACTAGACAAACGTTTCCTCATATTTTGGCATTGTCGACGAATGGTGGAGGGCGTTCAGCCAGTTATAGCCCTTGACAGTAGTATTTGTGTGTATATTATTGTCTGTTGAGTCTACCAGTGATGGAGAGCGTCGTGGGCTATGACTTGATATGTGGAAATATTTTGACGCCCCCGCTGGAGAGAGTAGCGTAGGTTTCCTCAAGGGAGGAAAAATTTCAAGAGGCAATCTTGACTGCAGCACCTTAACGTAAACAGCTACTCCTAATCACTCCGTCTCAATAATATGAGATCCGAGTGATTGATGTCAGCTACTCAGCGCATCTTAGAGGCTCGAGGCTATCAACACGCTCAGCCAACACCGGAAGGCCATATGCGGAGCTATTCTTTAAACTTGACTTCCGTGGTGGGAAAACTTTTGCAATCAGTTCAACCCAGTAAACTAACTCTGGGTATCATCAAATGCTGTAATGTATTAAAATCAAAGACATTCATTTAACCGTAATCATTCCATTGTCAATAAAATTCTTTTTATACTTTAAAATTCATCATTTTTTGATGACCATCAAAACCGGTCACTAAATCTGTTAAGAAAAAAGCAATGAGTGGATTCCAAAAGCATATCTCAGTTAAACATATTGAGTACTGAGAAGAAGTTATTGGGAATTCTGTAAATGAGAAAGAGGGCCATAAATTCCATGCAAAAAAACTGTGAAATGCATATACAATTACCTGGAATACTTTCAATAAGAAATCACTTTCCATCATACTACATCACCAAACAAACCATAGTTCTTCCAGGACCACTGTATGCGACTGATACATAGTCATTAACTGTGAATATCAAAGGAATCTAAAAAATAGAATGGCAGGTACTGAGAAAAATATTCGGTCACAAGATCCAATATAGCATCTGAATGCGCAAAAGCTCAGAAGAACTGTATTCACTGACCGAACGATTCACCTTACTCGTGCAGAAAAGACGCATGAAATTTTACGAACGTATAGCTCGAATGGATGACTCGCTACTGACCAAGAAAATCTTACACAACATTAACGAACCTTGAAAAAACAATGTACGCTGACTTGTAGAAACCCAGAATGACCTCGCAGAAGTCAACCTATACCCACTGGCAACTACACAGAGTATACATAGAAAAATAATCGCTTCACATAAATTTACACCTAAGATCCCAAAAGCAAAAAAATCTGAAACTCAAAAATGTGTGGTCATAAGAGAGCCGTCAACGTAAGAGGTTTTGGGAAGATGAGAAGAATAAAAAGTTAATGGTTCCATGCATTTCCTCTGTGGGCTAAACGATAAAATAAATTTTCTGGTTTTCAAGTTTTTAGTTTTAATGAATCCAATCTAAATGTAAACCCAGATTCATCGGAAATATGTCATGCGTCTTGATATTGAATAATATTTAATAACGATTTTGATTTGTTATTTAATATTGCTGTTTATAAACGTACTAGTTGACCCGGCAATGCATCGCTGTTACTATATATATATAAATAGCGTGCAAATTAACACAATTGAAACTTTAATAACAATGTTTGTATTAATTTAAAATTAGATACTTACATAAAAATTTTATGTTTTGGATTATATAAATAATTGTAAGTACATACTGTTTTATTAAATTTTAAGTTCATTACGATACTCTTGAGTATAAAATATTTTTGATGATTCCATTTAACGAAAGTGTTTTCAAACAAATCTATTGGAAAAAAAAACACTGAACCTGCAAAAGAAATGGCCTAGAATAATCATGTGAATTCTTGATTCACGTAATGTGTTTTTAAAAACTTCTGCAACTGTGTTTGAATAATTTCCGCAAAAGAAGATTTAGTAACGCAAAGTACATGAACTTTCATACTTGTATATCAACTGCCCTAACTGTTACATAAAGAAACTTATTGTCTGACTTGAGTACCTACTTACAGTTCCGAATAGCATCCATTCGTATCTTGTGTTACAGACGCTTACAGATTATATAGCACCTAAAAACCTTCAATCTTTCTTTCAAACGCGGACGCTTTAGGAAAATCCGGTAAGAGATGCAATCACAGTTGTAACTTGATTAAAAATTCATCTTGGAGCTTCCGACTTGCTGTTGGGTTCCTAAGATAATTCGAGGCGTCTTGTGAAAACTGAATGACTACTATTTTCTGGCAATACAATAAAATGTCTCTGCTACTTTTCTTCCAGGTTATACTCAAGTTGACTGTGATTTTAGTTTCCTAATCTGTATAAGGAAACAAAAAGTTGTAGAATTACATATTCGAAGGCTTTCTCAGATTAGGCTAGGAGTGCTTGGAACGTTAACCATCATTAAAATGCGGTGAGATCGAAGGCTTGGACAAACTTCGAGCAAAAAGCCATTTATTTGTGATTTCAAACTATCAATCAACTAGACAACAATTTTTTCTGTATAGCAATATTTTTTAAAGATTCTTCAACATCTTTGCTACCTTACAATACGTTTTAACATGGATTGATTAGTGACAGTTACATAAATACTAAAGGTTAATACATATATTGTGTGTAATCACGAACACCAATTGTATTACGAACCTTTGTGGTAAGCAGCGCATGATAATGATGGCAGATTCCCTCTCAAGGATCACTGTAGCAGCACTAAACTTGGCCTACGGACTATCATGTGATGGCTGCACATTTTTGTGCTAATTAACCAGTATTCCTCAGATCAAAAATGCTGCACATCATTCCATTCAAACTCACTGACCCCAGTTACATCCAACTAAAGTCGATCCATCTCTCTCTTTAAGTTCTCTTATCTACCACCTATGTTATCTTACATTCCACCCTCGAGTCGCAGAATTCTTCCATCAGTTCTGATAACTTTCTGTGAGCAGCTCTCACCCAGAAGTCCGACTGGAGGATAATTCTACTCGAAATATAAATCTTATTCATTGTGTAATTTGAGAGGATTATATTCTCAATATTCCTTTTCGCATCTTTAATGGAGTTATTTAGCGTGGTCTTCCAGATTTCTATGCTGTTGACTGTTTCTTATCCATCCTGTTTTTGAAACCCAAGCGCAAGAGAATGCTCTAAAATATTATCCGCCCCTTCTCTCTCCTTTCTTAAGGCCATTGGCAATCATTGGATGTTTCGTTGTAACAGGAATATTTTGGCAGTTAAAATCTCTTATTTACATGCGCACCATCTGAAGAAGTGCTTAACAATTGTCTGAAAGAGAGTAATGTAATCTCCTATAAACCATTTTCACCATGGATAGCTGCGCCTATATGAAAGATTGTTACGTACTTGTGGTTCTTTTGGGGCTTAATTAAATACTAAGTTGTAGCAGTAATGAAGCCAAGCGATGTTCCACAACTTTCAGTTCCTTCATCCTTAATTTTAGTGAAAGATTCGAAGGCCGTCCGGTCGCCACTCTAATTAGCTATGCTGTATGAATAATTAAATCAATCACAGTCAAAGGACACATGCATGAAGCAGATCGAAATACAAACACACGTGCCGTCATTCCACAGTTCACGAAAGTTTTATTACACTTTAAGTACATCATCCAAAAACAAGCAACCAGACACTATATCTAGATTTCGTCACCGAAGAATGCAGGTTTCGAGTATAAACAGTTAGGAAACAGTGAGTAGTAGCCCCGTTATTGTTCATCAAACAGTATCGACTGTGCATTACCGTAGAAGTTCACAAATCAGTATACACCAGGTCATGTTCTTTAAAGCCAGCTGACAAACCAGTCCACAAAATGCTGTTTCACTGTCCACACAATATTTTACTCAGCGTAACGACGATAGTGCCTGGACCGCAACTAATTACGGCGCACATGTTAAACACTAATGATCGCAACCATCTTAGCATAACCTCGCGACTTCCTTGAACGTATCACTCCGCGTTCGCCGATCGTTCAACTCCAGAGACTTTGTAAACATATCTGCGATCTCACAAGTATCTACAAACTTGCTCACAGTTTCGTTACAAGATCCTTATTGAATCTACCATAGATTGTTTTACTTTTGATGGAAATGGCCTAAATTGTTCGGTGTGTTTCTCTCTAAACAGAAACTGTGACCAATTTCTTCTAAGAACTTAATTTCCAATATTTTCATAACTGAGAGCTAACATCGACATCTGTTCTAAGCTTTCAATGGACTTGTTACCGTATTGCGAAAACTGAATGTTATCACCGATATCCATTCCTAATTTTTTTTGTGCACACGTTCAATCAGAAATGATAAAAATTTCATAATTGAGTCAATGTGAAAGATATCATATTTTATCCGCGTTATGACAGGCTGTGGATTAATCGGAAGCCTATAGAAATTTGATCAATAGTTTCTGTGTGAATTACGTCCAGTGAATGATTATCTTAGATTTGTCACTTTATAGTGTCACATCAATTGCAACATACCCTGATTTATCACTGGGATCAAGTGCTATACAGTACTATAATCGAAAACCCATCAATGTGCAACTAGTAGCTTTTGAGTGAATCGCGTCCGAAGAAAACTTACAATTTTTGTTTGTTTTTTAAACCATACCCCGTTGAAATCTGACCAGAAGGATTTACATGATACGCGTTCAACGAAAGACTAACACTCTTTTTTTTTTAGTTATCATTCTCGTTTCAAAGTCAAACGAAATGCAAACATATTCTATTTTACCCGCGAGAAGATGGGTAGTACATTAGACGAAACGCCATCAAACTCTAACCAGTATATATATAAAGATGTATGTATGTTTGTTTGTGTGTTCTTCATACAAATCCACAGTTTTCATCCAATTTCGATGAAAGATTGGGCACTTATCCTTTGAAACAAGGAGAAAAGTACTGTCTACATTTGTTTGAAAATTTTTCTGTATAAATAATACATGTTTTCTTATAATTTGTAAAACTTATTGAACGGTGATAGACGCCTAGGATGTGTAGGTCTCTGTACTGCCTTTCCATATAATGGTTGTAACCTGATCGTTACTTTTTAAACTAATACACCAGGTGAATATACCTTGTAGCAATTCTCTTTAATCATATCTAAAGTTCAATTCAATAATAATTATTACAAATTCACACATTAAGTTTTAGTTAACAATCTTTTTTTTCTTTTCTCCTTTCTCTTTTTTTAACCAATACTAATAAAAAAATAAGACATTTATATTAATCTAACGACATACAATTTATATGTACCGTTTGTGGAAATACTCGTTACTATAAATTCTTTTAAAAATATACACAAATCATTAATTATTTCTTAACATAATTATTCCAAGTATAATTTCTTAATTTATATTTTAAAAAATGGTGCATCAGGGAATGACCATATGTCACAATATTCCCCCACATCGAGGCATAATTAATGCTGCCAAATACTTTTCTATTACCACAGCGCAGCATTTATTTGCCGAGATGTACCAATATCACGTTGTTCATTCTCATTTCTTTTGTAAGATGTAAATTACACATTATTTTACAGTGTTGTTGCACTGTAATATTGTTCAAACCATCAGCAAAATTATTCACCTACAACACACCATTCAGTAACATAACATAAAATAATTAATAATCATAAATCTCACTGTCTTTTGTCTGGTCGTTCATTACTAAAATTGTTTATCAGTTTATGCTGACCATTAAACACTCCCACTTCATTGCATTATACAATTTTAGGTCCACTACATTCCTTAAAGAAATAGTCAGATAACGTTGTTACCGGACATACCGCCGCCCCCCCCCTCCTGCTCATAAATTGTCTCTAAAATTTGCTTTCCCCCAAACTTTATGAGATACATTTTTATAATTCTCATGCTTTTATAGACCAGTTTAATTTTTTCAGCACTCATTCATTCATTTATTTTCACTAACGAAGATACAAAGAATCTTGTTACTGTCAAGTAAGAACATTAACATCAAGGAAAACACAACTGAAATAAAATTTAAAATATTTGCAATACGGGTGGATTATGCATTTAGACCCCTTACCCAAAATAAATTTGTACGTAGGACGAGGTAGCGAGTTCATTCGCCCCTCAAAGTAAATGAAAATGCTTCTTTCTGCGTTTCCAATCTACCCTTGCAAACTCATACTCAAAAATCAACTGTCTTTTTGGAAATAAAACGTCTTTACCAACACTAAAGATGGTTAGAAGCTTATAAACAAATCCTACGATTACCCTGAAAAGGCACAATTTCATTAATTGTTCTCTCCCTTCCTTTAAAAATTTCATTTCAAATCGATGCTGGCTATCCGCCTTTGTGCCTTGGACCAAAAATTCCTTGCCCCCTCTTACCTTGTTGCATTCAAAATACGTCGCGAAGTTGATATTATCTTGCTTTGCAGATATGTTCATTTTACTATGGCTAACATTTATTATATCATCAAGTGTTCTTCTTTGAGATACACTTGCATTATTCATTTCTTCTTCGAAACATTTTATATAAAATATTCTCATTTCATCTCCGCTTCATTTTCCTCTTCATATTCTACACTATCGCTGCTTGACATATCTTCTTCATTTACGTAAACATCTAACGGTAACTCTGTACTACTATCTAATTCTTCCTCTGTGAACATATCTCCTGCTAGGCTGTTTTTTCTCCGTCGCTTGAATTTTTTTAAACTCAACTTCCTCGTTTCTTCAACTATCCTCTATACTCCGTTCCACCCATACAGCAACATCTTGCTGTAACTGTTCTTGGAAATTGTTTAATTTAACTTCCATTTCTTGCTTCCAATTCTCCCGAATTTTATTTAGTTCATCCCTCATAACTTGCAATCCTTCTTCTGTCTTCTTTTGACTCAAAGCGATCTTCTGAATGGTTTTTTCATGATTTGACATAATTTCTGTTTTCATTTGCATTAAAAGGGACATTATTATTTGGGTATCACCACTCCTTTCTCGAGTGTTTGATGTTTGACATAATTCTGGGGAGATCGTTCTACTTTCATAATTTTCTCTCCCCACATTAATACTACTTTCGTTACTTAACCCGCTATTCTGGTCATTATTGTTAATACTGCTATTTTCAAAATATTCATCAACCCCCTTTTGATCGACATTAACATTGGGACTGCTAGTATTTTCAATCTGAACATGCCTACCATTGTTCGCATCCCCAATATTAAAACTAATAACACCCGTACTGTCCGTTTGCCAACCCGACATATTACTCGGATATTCCAAATCACTTTGAATATTCATTCTAACTAAAGTGGTGCAATTGTTTGCCAAATAAAATTTTTTTTAACGTAACCCGCACCAAAAAATAATTTATAATGGGGAATTAATCAGTCCGCTAACACACTACAACGACTGCTCTATCAAAATGCACAATAGACAGCAAGAGACCAAGAACACCAAATTCATTTACTAAACTCTTTGAGAATTCTGTATTGCATACCAAAAATGCACAATAGAACAAACCCACTCGGAAACAGCGCTGAAATTAAATCAGACATGCACATACATATACAACAAATCATAAATTTCATATAATTACTTGTAAAATAAATGTTCCCCCTTTTTGTTTAATGCCTTTCTTTTACTTCTTTCAAATTATGAGTTTTCCACAGATGCCTAATTCTACATTAGACATTTTACTGTAATTCTTTTACAATAATTCTATTTTTTTTAACTATACTTCCATTACCATTTGACTTTAATTCAGTTTGAATCCACAAACTCTCTGTATCTTAATCAAAATTGAATTCAACAATTTAAATATACGTTCAGTTTCTGTTTTTTAATTTCAGTATAGCAAATCTAATTATCAATCAACTGTCCACTTTAATTGCCAATCCTTCTAGTAGTTGCACGTGGACGCCCGGACCAAAACAAGGAACAAATTAGATCTTGCCTACTGCGTCGCTCTGTTCCGCAGTCGCTTCTTTGCTACGTACCCAAGTTGTCGTATCAGAAGTTCCGTTTACCTCCATTTTCCGTTATTCCAGTAGTTTACATATGCAGTACTGCATATTGTTTCATAGACTTTTCTCAACGGTAACTAATTACATCATCACATCAGAAGATTCCAGTAAGATTCTGGCAGCGGTAGCCAATATGTAACCTCCTCGTTACTTTTAAATTAATACACCAGGTGAATATACCTTGTAGCAATTCTCTTTAATCATATCTAAATTTCAATTCAATAATAATTATTACAAATTCACACATTAAGTTTTAGTTAACAATCTTTTTTTTCTTTTCTCCTTTCTCTCTACTAATACTAATAAAAAACTAAGACATTTATATTATTCTAACGACATACAATTTATATGTACCATCTGTGGAAATACTCGTTACTATAAATTTTTAAAAAATATACACAAATCATTAATTATTTCTTAACATAATTATTCCAAGTATATTTTTTTTATTTATAAAAAAAAATGGTGCATCAGATGTCACCATATGTCACACGGTCTGGTAACTCAGTGCTTAAAGTGCTTGCGTACTGCTGTTTGGATCTTGGTCTACAGTTCAAATCTCCGTGGAGGCAAAGATTTTTAAAAATTGTTTTTGATCGTAAGAGTCACGCCTGGACCGTCGGTTATTCGGATTAAATGTTAAACTGTAGATATCGCAAATTTAGGGGTTCAGTGCGAAGCAAATCGTAGGTAGTCTTGCAATGCTGTAGGTGTACACTTTTTTACGTTATAATGATCCCTCAGGCGTTGTTCGCAGTCAGTGTGTGTGTGTGTGTGAGATCTGCACTAATAATACTATAAATGCGGAAGTAAGTCTCTATCTTTTTATTACGTTTTGACGACTAGATGACTATATCGATATTGATGGAATTTGACAAGAAAATCTGTAGGAAGGCACAGGACATTTTTTCCGGTATGATTAACAGTTGTAGTCACGAAATTTTGAGAACTTATCGAATGGTGACAGAAATATGTTGGCAATTGATTCTCTTCAAGAGAAAGGTTCGAGGATATAGTGATAGCTTGCTGACTCGGTGTTGTTTGGGACCAATCCTTCGTTACCAAAAGCTTTCTATATTCAATTCTGGCAAAGAAATTCTTAATCCACGGGTAAGAAGTCGCGGGTAACAGCTAGTAAATAAATAAAAGGTTGGGTCCATATCTGTAACTTATTAATAGAACTCCCAACTTTTATTTAATATTTCAAATGAACAGATTTTTTTCTTGGTTACAATTTTACTATAAGTATGGGCAGAATCCAACCAACCTATTTTGGATAACTAATGATTCAGAAAGTTGTAGTTTATAGGAATATCGGGATCTGGAAGAATTTTTTTTTTTTTTCAATCTGTACGTGCAGATTTTCCAACTTTTATATCAAAGCGAACTGTCGACTGGTATTGGCTTACAGCGGTGAAAACTACAAAAATCTGAAACCCCATCCTTAAACCAATTTCTAAACCGATTTTATTGCTTGAATAGGAATTAAGACCATTTTAAGTACCTGTATACTTGTTGAAATAACTCATTTTATCTTTTCATTCTTTTTAAGAGCAATTATTTAATTATCAAGTTACTTTCATCGTGCAGTGTCATTGCCAGAAACTGTTATTGTAGATCTGTGTTGGGCGGCACGTTCCGGCCGCTTTATTCTCCCAGATTCTAATTCAATATCTAGCTGAAATGACACTGGAAGCCGGGCTGGATTGCACCTTTATTCCTGTTCGTCCGATTATTAAAAAATTCCTACTGTATTAAAACTTTCCGCATTTTATATAAAAAAAAGTTATTAAAATGTATGATATGCATGGAACAGAAAAATTTATTCAGCTCAGAATTCCGCGAACGATGGACTGAATACACTTTGATGCAAATCCCATTAAGACGGATTTGAACTCTGGTCTTGTAGTTCGTAAAAAGTGACTGTAACTATTGTGTAGCGGGATCCACAGAGATTATCTTATAACCGTCTTCCTATACTGTACATGCTTCTAAATTTGAGATCACCTTCAAAGAGAGATGCCCCTTTTTAAAGTGGCATTTGGCCTTGGCATCTAGTCAGTCTGGTCCAATCGTTTACACATATTCCCACAAAATTGTAATAGGATTGCAGAAGGCGAATAGACAGCCTGGTTACTGGTGCACTGTACTATTGGACAAATATTCTAGTAGTAAACTAGAATGGAAAGCAAATACAGTAGCAAATACAGTATTTGGAAGCTATTTCCTCTTACATTCAAATATATTTTCATGGAAGTTGCATTCAGAGTATCCTAATTATCGAGCTTGAACTGTCAGTAATTATATGTTACCATTATTTCTATTCTACCAATTATTAAGAACATTTTTACCGTAAATGAACATTTGTTATGCATCTTTATCTATGTGCAAAGTTTTAATTTTTTTTTAAATTGTTAAAATGTGTAACTCGAATAGACTCTAAAAATTATTCAGCTCACAGTACCATAAAGGAATGACTACCTTTGATGCAAATCCCAATATGGAATGTATAGGTATTCTGCTTTACAATCATACTAACAGCCAGAAATCATGTTCAGTATGGAGAAAATTTGCAATATTCCAGTACACTATCTATGATGCAATATACCTACAAAAATAAATATTCTCAGGGAGTGCTATCATGTTTGTATTTTTCAAATACCATATCAAACTCGGAGGGATATCGGGATTGTTTGGTTTGGCATTCGGGAGGTTCAAATCCTCTTCCGGTCATTTTGATTTCGGTTTTCCATGATTTCCCGAAATCACTCCAGGCGAAGGCCAGCATGGTTCCTTCAAGAGGATACTGACGATTTCATTTCCGTTCCTTGTCCCAAATCCTCCCTCGCCTATAAGCAACAAATCGTAAAGCAAGAACAAAAAAATAATCCGATTATAGAATGTGGAATGAATCTCAAGTAATCTCAGTAAATGAAATATTATTAACATTGTCTACGTTCCTTCAGAACTAGTGACTCAACTTCAACCTCAGTTAACAGAAATCATAGTTCACTTTCAAGCTTTAAGAGCAGTGTATTGAAAGGAAAGATGACCATGATCACAAGCTGGCACTTGATTTCAAGCAAAAGGAGGTGCAAAAAATTTCTTTCGTAGGTAATGGATTCAGGTATTGGAGTCAATTACCATGGAAAGTGAATAATGTACCAAAAACGACGAAAGAATTAAAAATTAAAATTCCTAAAGAGGAAAAATTAGATGGGTTGGGAATTCACACTCAAACGATTAAACACAATAAAAATAATAACAATAATAATAACAAAGGCATATTAAGTAACTGGATAAGTAATACACTATCGCAATTAAAATTAAATTTAAAAATCGTATTTAAAGTATTTTATGATAGCTGAAACACAAGTGAAAAGTGGCAAGTAATTCGTAAGATTTTAGTCAGTTACTGCTGTAAACTTCTATAGTTTGCGTTTGACAAAACCTCCCTGTCATTGATGCCTGCTGAATGTAAGAAGTATATGTTTGGACGTAGCTACACCAGTCTTCATATTTGCTTTATCGGTTGGTGAAGAATGCTTCGGAGAAGTGAATCTGATATTTCCTATGTGATGTAGTGATGTTATTAATTACTGGGGAACAATCTGCAACATTCTTAAAATGGCTGCCAAACGTAGTTGTTACTGTGCAGTAAGTCTAAAACTTCACTTTAATGATTATCTCCTTGGTACTTTCAGATAATTCAAGACTGATAAAAATTATCCATTATCAGGATAATTTTCTGAATTGAGATAAAATATATCTCGAATCATTTATCTTGAATAGCAACCAAAAAAAAAAAAATCATTTACAAGAATGCGTACAACCTGTCAAATTATACTCATCTGACATCAACGCCTTCGTGGAAAGTATTTTCCGTATTGTTTTCATGCAGAGCGAATAGCTAGAGAAGTTTTCCTCATTCCATCTCCAGTTATTTATTAAATAATGCCGAAACTTTCGTATCACCATCCATCTGTGAATAGTATAAGCTACATGTATGTTGAGTATTGCAAGCATTAATTTGTGTAATTTATCTAACGGATCTAGTGGGGTGTCCCTACATTCGCGTTGCTTATTACCGGGCCCCTCGTATCGCGTGCGAAAGGCGACCAAACTTCTTAGCGAATTGAAGACGGCTGACGGCGCCATGTTAGGGGCAAGTGATCGCGGGAACTTTGAAATCCTCGTAGTCATGTTACAACCCACTGCAAAATGGACATTTTTTTATTGTTAAGGGAATTCTCTTTCCCAAAGAAAGTCAAATGTCGTTAAACACAAGGTAATTGTAGAATTTCCGGATATTATATTAACTTTCGGACTTGTTTTCTTCACTCTGAGCAATGTTAAGTTTCTTCTCCCCCTTCAAGCAGGCTAATTTAACTGGTTCGGAAAGATTTTAACGTTTCAATAATAGTAACCCATTTATAAATATAATGAAGGAAAACTGATAAAGTACCGGTACACGAATTCAAGAGGTCTGAGCCCAAACTAAGTTTTCTTTTGAAGTTGAGCAATCATTTTATGTTAAATTTTACAATCATAGTCAGTATTTGATATCTATCACATTGAAATGAAGAATGTGATCCAGCAGTTCAGTATGAAGGCAACCAAAGAAGGAAATTATTGCCTTTTCTATTGTGAAAAGTTTTTACTTTTTTTTGTCCCTTGTTGTACTAAGATTATTCCCTTTTAAAGACTTAACAATTTAGCACATGGATCTAGGAAATCTTAACACGATTTATCCTTGTTAACCAAATTTTACCATGTCTGACAATGGCCAGCAAAATAATATATTGAAATACATTTTTCACATTACATATTATTTGAAACCAAGTGCACCCTTTGAAATTATAACCTTGCATGTTAAAGCCACTTTCCCTACTATGTTTTTTTCTTCACTTCTGTATGGACCAGAGACTACCACCAGTTTAGTTGGTAAGATACTAATGTCTGCATTAATTTTATACTATCATCAATTCAACATCTGGAGGGTAAAATTAATAACAATTATTTAATTCAGATGAGAATATAAGGAAAATAAATGAAAAGATTTTTTTGTTTCTTTTATTTACTATAAAACAGCACAGTTTTGTTTAATTTCTGTCTGATCAACACTTTCTACTTTTCATTTTGTATTTTTGCATTTTGGCCATACCGCACATAGTCTTCATGCTTTCTGACTTCCTTTTCCCCAAATCATTCCAGGCGAATGCTTCCTTCGAAAGGCCATGGCCGAATTCCTTCCCGTTCCTTGTCCCGTCTCTAATGACCTCGACGTCGACGAGGCGTAAAGCCGAAAGTAAAATAAAAAAAGTTCGGTTGGTTCAGTTATATGTAGCGCAAGACAAACCATCGTAGAAAACAAATGCAAGCAAAAAAAAAAAAAAAAAAAAAAACATAAGCACTCGATCACTTCGACATGCCTCAATTGTACAAAAGTTTACACTGAAATCTAACGGTTGCCCCTAATATGGCGACAGGCTCATCGTTCAATCTGTCAAGGAACACGTTGCTTCTTCTAGTGTATAATATTCAAACTTCTTTGCTTATTACTGAGAATTGTCTAGAAACGTTAATAAAGAGAGCTGAACCCGACCGACTCGTATCTCCTAGTCCGACTAGGCGGCGCTTTAAGTATCAAGGCCACGCTGGCGATAATCGCACGCCGAGCGACGAAAAACCTAATAAACTAAACTTAACTGGATTACATCAAATTTCCTAAATCTTTTACAGAACATGTTCGCTCGTTATATAAACTGATTATTCAAAGCAATAGACACAATGGTCAACATTTTTAAAAGCTTATTCGTATAGCCAAATAGAACTAAAATTGACAAACTGACAAATATAATAACAGTTCTACATATTGAGTTTAT
This sequence comes from Vandiemenella viatica, assembly GCA_031002005.1. Taxonomy (NCBI): domain Eukaryota; kingdom Metazoa; phylum Arthropoda; class Insecta; order Orthoptera; family Morabidae; genus Vandiemenella; species Vandiemenella viatica. The sequence continues at coordinate 287,832,116 of JARYHS010013630.1, read as the reverse complement.
TAACTGGATAATATGTAAGCACAGAATTCAAACTAAAGCAGAAAATAGAAGAATGAAGAGGAAAGAGAGAAATAATTCTGATTAACAGCACCTGTTGTTCAAAGTGAGTGTTCTCCATGCATAGAAATAAAAACAACACAAAAAGCTTGGCACAGATGTAACTTGTCCCACGCTCATTTTTATTGAATACATTATCTCACTATATAAAAGGAAAATAAGGTAGATTTTGGAATAAAACGTACAATCAGAATTATGAAATCACTATTTTCTTTGACGATCCTGATATCTCTCTTCAAGACAGCGAAGACAATCTCAAAAGATGTATCCGCTGCTTATGAGCTCGCGGGTGAATATAAGCAAATCTCAACATTTGATCACAATATAATAACTACTTATAAAGGAAACTTCCCATTAGAAAAAATAATTATAAATGACATAATCCCACCTCCAGTATTTGGGATATACCTGTGGATATGTAATTTAAATAGATAAAAAAAACGAACAAAATTTAATTTACTATGTGGAATGAATCGAAAATTGTGATGCATAATACAGAATACACACGCCAAAGCAAATGCGGAATGAACTCAATAGAAATGACCTCTGTATTTTCCCTCTGAATAATAAAATTAAATAATATCTACATAATTCGCTGTCTAATGTAAAAAAAAAATTCCAGATATTAGACTTTCAAAAAAAAAATCTTTCCTACAAACCAAGACGAAAGACAGTAGGGAGGCCTCAACAGGTGAAGTAATTGACGGTAGCTTGAGGGGGATAGAAACAGATCTGGTGGAGCAGGGGAGATAAAGTACCTATATGCTTTATATGCTCCAGGGTATTGGAACATACTATTGTTCAACTGCTAATACATTACTAATAAAATTAGATGCGATGCGAAGCTCAAAGAAATTTCAAGATGCTTCATGGTACAATGAATATTTAAAAGCTTTTTCTCTAAGAAACCGCCATTTCGCATATTGAAATACAGAAGGCTGTCGATTAAATTTTGAAATTTAGAAAATTTAAAATTGCAACTGAAGCAACTCTTAAAAGAAAATATATGAGAGCTGGATAGACTACTATTCAAAGAATGCAATAAAATTCTATCAACTACAAATTTGATATACTTAACGTTAAAACAAATGCCTTCTTTAATCGTTACGAATAGTTACTTATTCCACACATTGTTTTGATGTTTTCTTTAATGAAGTTCTAAAGTTCCATGAATCTTAATTTCCAAGGATAATATTAAAGTTTCTGTCTTTACATGAGCTCTCTCGTAAATGTACTGAAATAGTTCAGTTCACAGGAAATGACCGTTCTTTAACATTTGTCAGAGTTTCTTATAGGCTACTAAATCTTTACGATGAAATCCATATATTGTGTGCAAGGATATCTTATTTTTAAATGAAAGAAAAATCTTACAGTATGTTCGAAAAAAAATCTCTATTCTCAATCAAATTAAGTAAAATCAAATTTATCTTTAATCCATAAGAAAGTAATCTCATACAGTAATATTTTAACTATCATAAAAATTAACTTGAAATTTAGCACGAAAATCTAATTCACAATTATATTTAGGATTATATTGTGAAACATTGCTAAACAATCTTATTACCATCTCTAACATTACCGTATATAATAAAAAATTAACAATAGCAACGAGTTCAATTAAGGTTAAATTCTCTTATACATAGCATCACAAAATAGATTAAATTTTATAGAACAATTTTAACTTACGTAAGTGATCTCAAGCAATCGATAATATTAACCAATTTTGTACTACCTACCTCCAAAATCCTAATCTGATTGTCATAATTTTGCCTCTTAGGAACTTAACGCAACAGTAAAGGTGTCTGTGTCTGTTAATTCAACAATAAAGGAATTTCCTCTGGAATTAGCGTAGTTCCTGACCCGAGACGGATCTTCGAATTTTTCGAGTCGGGGTAAAAACTTGAAATTGACATGCCTTCAAACATAATTTTGCCACACCACCCCCTGAAGGTTGACGCCCGGGTCGCTAAAAGAATGGTCACTGCTACCCGGTTGCCCCCCCCCCCCTCCCCCTACCCCTCTCCAATCCTTGTAGATCCCGCACTATTCCTGACAGTATTTTACGTTAAAGCATCAAACATTAAAGAAAATTATTGAATAAATTAAGAAATATTAATTTAAACTTTAAAAAAGTAGCGAAAGATTTTAATTTCAGCACAAAAGTTAGTCCGCTTACTGATCGTAAACTTTTAGGGGTATTTAATTTACTGACCTTAGCAATCTTTGAATTTTTAACACACATAACACAAATTGCATACTAGGATTATTGTGAATAGTTAAAGGAATGAATAAAGTATTAAACAAACAAAGAAAGCATAACTCAAATAGTATAACATTTATTGATCACTCAAAACATTTTACGAAAACGTTTGATTTATTCAATTCAAACAAACGTCCAGCTTGTAAAAATCGCAAATAATTGAATGAACAGTGGACCAAGAGATTTACAAGGAGTTTACCGAACAATTGACACGTTTTTGTGAACACCCGATCAAATTCGAAGCATATTTAGCACAGCAGGTGATTAATTTTGGTCTCGTCGGCGTTCAGGTGTGTGCGGATGGCTGACTCGAAGGCAGTCTACTTCCGCCTCAGCAGCCTTCATCCATTAAACTCACTCCTCTCAACAGTTAGCACTGAAGTGAAATCTCACCCGTTCCCTCCAAGCCTTCCTCGATTATCCTCTGCTCGAGTCCTCCTATCACCCGAAGTTTGGATGTCTTACTTGCCTCAGAATTGGTCGCCTATAAAATTGTGAAAGGAGAAACCTGTGACGGCCAAAGAAACAAGTTCACTGTTCTCATACTTTCAAAGCTTGCCTCTTCTCACAAAAGTCGTATTTAGCCGGACGATCAAATCCCTTTTCACTCTCGACAGACACTAAACTGCACAGGTAATTACGTACGGTCCGGAACAGTGCACCATTCGCACCTCTATTTGGAGTTGATCAAGCCATGTAATCCCCACACAGCTTGGCGGGAACATACTGTCAGGTAAAGCTTGACAGTACAAACTAGAACTTGCTTTGCAAAACCTACTACTCACATTGCGAAACACTTTAACTTACTACACATATTTAATTTCTACAGGGGCTTAAAAATTTTACTGCTCATTGATCATCGTGGTTTAATTGGTACGTAAAACCCAATATTTTAGAAACTGGTATCTGAGAGGAAAATTAAGTGCAGTAACTTGCAAAGATTATACAACTCTTTGGCCAAGTAGTAAGTAGTATTGATTTAAAGATTCGACATATGGCGTTCGCTGTCTAGAGAATGGTTTTAAGCATGATCATTAAGCCAAAAGCTTAAGTCTGTTGTAAAAGAAAGAGAATGATTTTTTTAAGAAAACGTTTAATAATTGTTTCTTATCCCAATTTCTTTTGAAAGAATCTTTAACAGAATAGCATAAATATTAACAGCAGGATACATCCATACTGAACGTGATGGGTGAACGGTTAACGTTCTTGTCTCGCATTCGGGAGGACGCGGGTTCGAATCCCGTCCGGGCATCCAGATTTGTGTTTTCCATGGTTCCCCAGATCACTCCAGGCGAACGCCGGGATGCTTCCTTCAAAAAGGAAATGGCCGAATACCTTCCCGTTACTTGTCCCCAGTCCCGTCCCGCCTCTAATAACCTTAGCCGTCGACGAGCCGTAAAGCAATAAGTAAAAAAAAAAAAAAAAAAAGATAGACCCATCTGTTATAGAAAATATGATTAACATATTGTACAAACCATTTCATATGGTAAAAAAGCAATAGCGTGAAATATAAGAAGTAAAGGTTCAGAGACAGAGTAATAAGAGAATGGAAAACTGAAAGGAGAAAAAAGTTAAAAATACTGAAAGAATTATTTTTTAATGCATATACGGGCGGCAGATCAAAGTCTATAGTTTTATCGAATATTTTCCCGTCTCATTTGACATATAGCACATATTTTTTAGGTTTAGTGGACTAGTTTACTTTGGTCAAAACCAGTTGAAACTTTATAAACGAATAATATGTGTTTACACTTAATGTTCTGTTCAAATTATCCCTACTCTATAGTAGCATCAATACTTCCCTCCTTCTTGTAAACTTCTTGGGTTACGAAGATACTCTTCGACTAAGAATAATCAGTGAAACCAAGGCATCTTTCATGATCACAAAATTAGTTTGCTCTCAAGTGACAATCATACGGAGCTACCTCAGATTACGGTAGCAGCCAGCTCTATCAGAAGCCACTGAACCTTCCGACATATCCAGCTTATGGGAGTTATGAGAGACCCTTTTGAAGATTACCAGCGATTTGCGCAAATCAAAGGATCTCAGCTCTCTGATTTAGTTATGGTCTCAATGCAATGTAAAATGTTAGGTATGCATTCCAAACATTTTACGAATTACATATTTGAATAGTATGACACTTTTACAGTACTGCAGAAAATTAGGAAGTTAGTGCAAGAGTTGTGTCGTGGTAACATATACATCGAGGAGAAACATGTAAACACGTCAAAGCTTTCTCAAAATTATGTGAGATCAGTGATTGTTATAGAAACTGGAAAATTAAGCTTGCTCAGTTTTTAGACGAGATCACGGTAAGTGATAAGAGAAGTAAAATTTTAGAAAAAAGTTGCTGCTATAAATATGTTTTCAGTTTATGAGTAACGAATGTGGAGTTTTTAAGGAAAATACATTGGTTTTATTGGGTTCAGGAGAAATGTACAGTAGTGGCTGTTTCTTACGTCCAAATAAAACTGTTTTCGATAAGAGCACAATAATAGAGATAAAGGGTGACAAAAAGTATTCAGGAGAATCGTAACATAATCACGACCAATCACAACTAGATAATCTGTAAGTTATTAAAACTATTGACACTGGCAATATAATTGATAATGTGGTAACAAACTGTATCCAATTTGATTGACGTTGCGTGGCAGCGATTGATTTTGCGTATGTATTATCTGTCCAGTTAGATTCTGCAACAGATCAAACCAGAACGATACAACAATTTGTCATGAAAAGAAACATCAACACCAGAGAAAACAGTGGTAGGTACTATTGGGGAAATGTGTACCCAGGATCTGTAAACTCTAAGATTAAATACCGGCAAAGTCAGTGAAACACAAAAGAATACTAGGTGTAGGCACACACCCTTGAGAGATCGATGTATGAGCGTCAATCACTGGAAATTTATTTTATTCTATCTGTACGTTGTTAGTGCTGAACAAACCGTTATTATTGAACAGATATGGTTTAAAAGTTTTTAAAGATCTATTTACTTCCTCTGAACGAATATGCAGAACCCCGAGGCTTTTTTATATGTTTAATTTTCCCACCGTTACAATTTTATTTAGGAAAATTCTTGAATTTGGAAATTTACGATATCACGTTTACCCGTGATATACAGGAACTTGATTGTTTGCTGCAGTGGTCTTTCTCGGTGTTTTGTGAGTTATTTCAGAACGTCGTTGCCTGGAAGTGAAGACTGGTCGTCGCGTTTCAACGTCCTCAGCTAAATCAAGTTACCTATAGCGGTAAACATATATAGATTTCGAAAGTCTGGATTCTGATTTTAGAATGATACCAGAAACATCATGTGGGAAAATTTACTTTTGGTATTAAAAAAAATTAAAAAAAGAGTTTTGGAGACTTTTCATTACCTTAACAATGGATTTAATATTAGCTTCGGAAAATTCTTTAAAAATAAGAAACGAATAATTGCTTTAGTTTATTAAAATATTTACCACTTTCTAACGAATGATGTAGTTCCTTAATGCACAAGTATCAAAATTTTTTGAAACAATTCCTTATTACAGTAATGTGTCTTTACCTCCAGGGTCACACGAAGTAAACTAATATATTTGATTCTGTGTTTGTGTAGCAGTATAAACAAACAAGTTAGCGCTGTAATTAATTTTCAAGTAGGTACTACTATTCCTCATAGATAATTACCCAGTTGATCCTTCTTCGCAGGATTACATTTTCGATTTTGTTGTGAAACCATTTATTCGCACGCTATCCTTACAGACGTTTACCTTAACACATTCTCTGATATTTATTCGGATGATCATAATTACTTGGTGACACAGATTCGTACCGTCTACCCAATCGGTCTATGTGGCAGCCGCCAAACCTAACCCGATAATCCTACAAGATATTCAATTCAATGTCAAATGCGAACTACGAATCCTCCTAGAGTACTTTGTCTTAACAAAACAAAGATTTTTTGGAGTTAAGGTTCAATTTTTATGGTCGATACCGAAAACTGAATATGCACCAATCGATCCCAGTGCCACGCGCCTTAATCAACTAAGCCACCAGACCGCTTTACTGTCTCTGATTAACGTCACATGACTAGCAGTGGTTGGTTCCTTAACGGAAAAATATTTGGTATATAATATCAGGAACAATTCAAAACATCTTTATTCTGTCGATAATTGTATTATTATCGCGAAATTTGGTGTTCAGAAATTTCATTTGAAATTCTCGTTGTGGTTAACTGCTTATCGCAGGTTGTATTTTAGTTCTAAAATTTATCTTTATTTTATCCAATAACTTTTTTCGTCCTTACAGAATATCATCGTAACTTTATGGGTATGTGCTCACAATTTAGCGACTTTAGACTGTAAGTTTCTTATAGATAGGACAAGTGAAATATGTAGGCTGCATAGCGGTCATTCCGATAGTTGCTGTTTGTATTATCAACCGCAGCTACTTAGGAATCAAAAACCAAACAGCGTCTGAACTCACCACGATTTTTTGTTTCTAGAAGTGACTCGTTATTGACTTTACTTGAGTCATCATCAGATTTAATAGCTTCGATAATATATGGTTGTTAAATTAAAGCTGAATTTGTACAGATGTACGTCGTTCTTTAAATGTAACCATTGTTTGAAGAAGAAGCGTATTTGGAAAAATGTTTGACTTCATGTGACACTTAGATCTGCATTTCAAGCTTCTCTAACTTCAGTTCGTTTCATCCTGTGGCCGTTTCAAATTTCCCCAACAAAACTCCCTCTCTGCAGTGGTGTGGAGGCTCGGCTTGTTTACACGCCGAGTAATTGCTTTCCCAGGCTATCGGCACTGAAATTTTGCATTAAAATGCTGCTTCCTCGACGACCCACAAAGTTTCAGAAACCACTTTTCGCTTCCTTTCTTACAATGCTTGCATAACAAAACGAACGAGCTAATGGTGTAGATAAACTCTTTATCAGACTAAAAAAAAAAAAAAAGGAATGAGAAAGGAAAACGCTGTAAGTATTTGATATTTAATGCCAAAATCCGTGAAGTTCATCGAGGTCATATAGAAAAACAGGCACAGTTTTCTGAGATTATTCTTCTTTAAAGTTCGCATCCTTTCTGTGAAATCTTGTAATATATATATATACTTTGAATTTCTTTAACCTGTATAATTGTGTATCTTGTTTTCAGAGTCTTTCATTTAGTTTGGTTGATAGTTCTGGGAGCATAGTAACCGATGTAGGAACACAAGGAATTATCGATAAATTACGATACTTTAGTTCAAATCACAAAATTTTCTTAGAGAAAGATAACAATATTTTCTGTTTAATTCACTACTCCGTTCCTTTCTCCGCCATACAACTACGATTACTGCAAATTTCTGTTCTATGGGCTCGTCTTTCTAGTTTCTGCACATTCATTTTGCATGGTCTGCCAGTGTTTTCATAATCTAAAAAGCAAAATTATTCTTAAATTCAATATATGATTACTGGTACGATTTATATGTTGAAAGTTTTGTGTCAGATCTTTGTTTAACTGTAACATTAGTCATAAATACATGCATGCTCATCGCCACTATTGCCGTATTACTTTTACAAAGTATATTCGCAGCTATCAACTCGCATTTTAGCGTAATATCTTGAAATAAACCAAAATTCTTTAGTGAGCTCACACACAAAGTTAACGGAAGGAAATTTTAAAATTTAGAAATCTGTGACTTGTGATCGCAAAGCTAAACATTATTCGCCTGCAAATATTTTCGATTTGAACAACATTCACACATACTCTATGCTAAAATGAGACTTCAAGGGCCAGAATACGAGTAAAAGCATAGTTAAGAAATACGTAATATGTAGCCCATAAAATAGAAAGAACTTCGCCATCTATAAGAAGGAAGAATTATCGCGATACTGCAATATCGAATTGCCATAGAACAAATTAATTATTTTTCCTTATTGCTTTTTGCCTCGTCGACGGCTAAGGTCATTAGAAGCGGGATGGGACTGGGGACAAGGAACGGGAAGGAATTCGGCCATAGCCTTTTTGGAGGAAGCACCGCGGCATTCGCCTGAAGTGATTTGGGGAGACAATTGAAAACCCAAATCTGGATGCCCGGACGGAGATTCGAAGCCGCGTCCCCCCGAATGCGAGGCCAGAACGTTAACCGTTCACCCACCACGCTCGGTGGAACAAATTAAGCCAGACGGAATATGAAAATGCTTTAAAACACAAGATATATGCAGGAAAGCTAGTAGTATAAACGTTGCACATTGTAGACATAATATACTTAGAAAATAATAACAATACTTTTAAAAAAAGTTCATTAAAACCACTGAATATTACTTGAAAGGATATATGAGAAAAAGAAAATAATAAAATCAGCTGAATAAGAAGAAATATCAGGCCTCTGTAACACATATATCAGTCGCTGCCGAAACGATTTGCATCGTTGGAAAATAAGTAAAGCCACATAATGAGTCACGACTTGAAACATTCGAGCTAAATAACATAACAGTATCAAATAAATCAACAGACAAAGTACACTGACGTATAGTAAAAGTAAGGAAGCCGGTACCAGTACGTACTGAGGGTCAGTAGTTCGAGTGCTGCTAAGTTCATGGCTGGTTTTCGTTGAGTGTTGTGTGTGTCCTGTGTTATCGTTCAATTTAATAGTTCAAATAACTCTTTGAAATTATAGAAACAAACACTAACATAATATATGTTTCGGAACAGGCTGCAATTATCGATTGGTAAAGCTCTGGCCTCGCGTTTGTGAAGACATGGGTTTGAATCCACGTCCGGCCATCCAGATTTGGGTTTTCCATTGTTCCCGAGATCAGACCAGGTGTAAGCTGGGATGGTTCCTTCAAAATTCCTTCCCTTTTCTTACTCCCAGTCCTTTCCCGCCTTTAATGACCCCGACGTCGACAAGGCGTAAAGCCTAATGCAAAAATATTTCTACCTCTCAGTTTCTTGTTTGGTACTAACATCCTCTTCATTTACATTATCTGATTTCTCCGTGTCCATTTTACTTGTATCATTATCTGTTTCTATTTGTGCCACCGTTTCTATTATATGTTCATTTGCATTGTAATTTTTGTTATAACTTTTTCCTTCTTCATCTCACTTTTCTCTTTAGTCGCCTATCATCCTAATTTTTCTTCTTCTTTATCCCATTATACTGCTCCTGCTAAGTGGAGACTCTCCCGCTGTTCTGATGAAATGTAACCTTGTCGGGTGTTCAACCAGATGGTGTAGTACAAATAAAATGTATCGACAGCTGGCTCTGCTGTGTTCGTTGCAAGCTAGTCACCGCCTAGACCAGACAAGGTTATATTTCATTTTCTCCCGCTCCTCCTGTGATTGCTTCCCATTCTAATTAATGATCTTTTATACCTTCGCTTTATTTTTTCTTTTCACACCTCTCGAAGAATTTCCACCAGCGTCTTTTATCGGTTCCGGGATATTCACAAATTGTATAACCACAGTACATTTTATTATGAGACTTAATTTTATCTTTCATGTTTTCTTCATTTCTTATTCCTTGCATGGGCAACTACTTAGATCCCACTCTGTCTCCGTCTCATTGCATTCCTGTTTCTTCTTGTGCCCCCGAGATCGATGGGACCATATCGATCTTGCCTGTCAATTATCCGCTCTCGGTGATGAGGCCCAGATCCGGCCTGCATCGTGAAATTTCTCTTGATTCCCATTTGCAATTCCAAAAATTCCTTCTTTTAGTTTATGGTCCATACCTGTATTCATATTTTAATCCTCCTCTTTCTTCGCTGTCGCGGTTATATTCACGTATACATGCTTTATCTATTTCAGACTGATCAGTTCGGACCTTCAGTCAGACGCCTTAACCACTGAGTTACTAGGCCACTGTGTCTATACGATATACCTTTATAATTAAAGCAGGATGTTTTACGCCACCCAGTATGAACTTAATTTCAGACGATTTAAATTAAGAATCAGCTATCCGTTTACCAATACTCGTTTCTATTAGCGACGCCCTAGTTCTTAATTCTTCAACAATTGTCCTCTTTTGTTCTATAATTCGTTTATTCTACCCTCCTCATTCTCTGCACATTACTTGTTTTCATCATTTTCTGTCTTAATACTTTCGTTTCTTTCTTCACCTTTGACAACTGTTCTTCCCGTGCATCTCTGTTTCCTTCAATTTAACACTTCAAATTATGATACACCGTATCTTGTTCTTCGGTCAGACCAGAAATTATGTTGTCTCTGTACTATCGACCTACTGCCCTCTTGAGCTTACATGCTTTATCCACAATATATTCTTTTCACTTTCTTCTCAAACGTATTTTTATATTCTCATATTTCCGTTTTGAAAATATCATTCATCCCTCATTTCTTCTTGTAATTTTTGTTGTTGTTGTATTTCATGCATTATAGTAATTATCATAGATAAAATGTGACTATTATTTACAAGCGTTCCTTTGTTTCTCCCTGAGCAACCGATATTCTATTCGGTGACGGAAATAACTCCCTCTCATCTGAATTAATCAAACTGTAATCATCTAACATCCCATTATTTTTTCGTTCCTCCTGACATCTTCTCTTAGATTTCCATGTGTAATATTTTCTGTCATATTTGATCTCAGTCGTGACAGATACCCACTCGTATTCTTGTTCGATAACCTGAGCGCAACCGTCACTTTTTGTACCCTTAATCTTAAGTATTTTGGGAAAGTTCTACGCCTTAGCACCACAAAATACAAAGATCTCAATGCATTTGCGACGTACCTTATCATAGCGAAGAGCCGGCAATGAAGAGAAAGGAGGAGTCCGGAAGAGAGAGAGCGCTATGAGATTGATATGGTCCGATCGGTTTCGGGGGCCGGTTAATGAAGAAGCAGGAAGGCAATGGTCGAAGACAGAGCGGGATCTAAGTAGGTGCCCAAGCAAGGCAGAAGAAGTGAAAGAAAACGTTGAAGGGTGTGCTTAAATTTCATAATTGATAGTACTGTGGTTAAACAATGTGGGTATGGGGTATTCAGTAAAAGACAATGATCCTTTGATGTTTGTAGATGTGTGAAAATTAAAAAATAAAAAGAAGAAATTAGATATCATGAATTAGACTCGAGGGCAAAAGCAATCACAAAAATAGCGGGATCAGTTTAATAGGATGCGGAAGATGAAAAATAAGATTGTAGGTGAACAAAGAAACGAGAGATAAAGAGGGAAAAGCAATATCCAAAAATGGAAAAATCCAAAAAAATATAATAGAAACGGCAGTATGAATAGAAACAGATAATGATATTAGTAAAAATGAAAGGAAGAAATTAGATACTGAGGCAAAAAAAGAAGATGTTAGTACCAAAGAAAAAATGATTGTTTGGTTCATGGGTTTAATTTTTTTTACCATCAGCTTCAACTTCAGTAGCCATATATATATGTATATATGTATATATATATTGTGCTAGAGCAGTATCTGTTTGTGGACAAAAGCAGTGATGCGCAAGTATAATCTACACCAGTGGTTCCCAACGTGGGCCGTACCGCCCCCCGGTGGGCGTTAGAGAGCTCGAAGGGGGCGTTTGTGAACAAAGGCAAATTTGGGGGGCGTTGACGCTCAGCCAGCGCCCCCCTAGCCAACACTGGCAAGGACTTGCCGGTAAGATTAATTAATAACAAAAATCGTTGAACAAATGTTTCAGCAAGTAATTCCAAATGTCCTTTAAGCAGGATCAGTGGGTATTAAGAGTTGGTGTCAGTATATTATATCTTTGTTCCTAACACCTGCTTCAATAGTTAATGAATGAGTCGCAGCAAGCGCTGTGCACCACAGGGATCACCATTGTCAGTATGTTTATGTTCCCGCTAGATCAACACGTTTACGCTGGTCAGTGTTCGATTATTCGGTAGTGCCTTCAAACAGAGTGACTGTGAACCTGTGCAGTATCTACAGCTTACGTGGACCTACTTACTAATGATTATTTATTTTGGAATATCTATCTGCCACAGTGGTTAGTACATATTCATTATTATTATTTGCTTATTATTCTATTTACTGGTCGATATTACGTGAGGAATGTGATGTGAAATTTCAAGTAAGTTTTAATCTTTTATTTAATTTTTGTATCATGTGTTAACTAACTGCACTGATTCTGTACTGATAACTGCTACTATTCCTGTTATTATTATCAACATCATTTATCACACATTGAAAGGAGGGTTAAGAATCATATCATTTTTGACATTTCGAGGTTTTTACAAAGGGAGTACCTATGGTTGACGGGGTACCTATGGTTCACATGAAGTTGTATGAAATTCAAATTTAAGAAAATACTGTGATCCAGAAAACCAGCAACACGGTCAGGTTAACTGAACGGGTCCACGGATTCGGTGATAGTCTCTTCTGTCGATGGTGAACAGTTTCTGTAGTGCATGTGGTTACCATATTCGGAAGCGCGTATCTTGTTATCAAAATAGGAGCTTCGTTAAGTACTTTAACTCTCAGTTAATGTAAGTTTGCTTTACTTTGCACTGAACGTGAATATGGAAATGTTATCACGATGAAATAAACAAATGTATGCTTTCGTAGTTTAAACTGGAATAATGTTTCTATTATGGTTAGCCTCTCTGTCTAAGGTAGGTGTTCCTCAAATCGGGAGGGATGTCGAATTTACGTTCATCAATAATAAATGGGCTTTAATTTAAAACTGAACAAACCATCATACCGTTTACAACATATGCTACGGGAGGCGCTAAGGCAGCCAAAATCTATATGTGGTGTCTGTTTCCGGTACAAACGATGTCATATTTGGGAGCCTACAGCTCTTATATCGCATCGTGGGCAGATATTGACCCTCACTTGCTAAATACTTCGTGTAAGGCCGGCATATATTGAAATGGGATATTGTTAGGCCGTTTCACACCGGCGCGGCGCCGGATACAATGTAATCAAATGAGAGCTTTCACACTTACTCTGGTCCGGCAGATTATCAGCCCTTTGATTTAATTGTTTCTTCTGCACACTTCTCCACACTGGTGCCGATAACGGAGAGGATCTATTCTCAATCCCGGCAATTTTCTTTAGTTTTGTAATAATTACTCGCACGATACTATAATATTAAGTGAATTAGTTGATATTAAACCTTATTTGTTGGATAGAACAGCTGACTATTTCAAAGTTAGAACATAATGCGTGCAAAGAGATTTACACATTTTTTAAAGAAGATTTTGAAGTGAATGAAAAAAGAACAACTGAAAGTTGATCAGCTATACATTTATTTTTAGTTATAACAATACAGAACAGGTTACACAATTTATTTTGTTGATATGCCATGGCATAGCGCCCTCGATACTGACAACGTATCGTTGTGTTAATGATATGTGTGGTTGCCACTAAGGACTCAGTGGGAAGCATGTGGGAGCATGGTTATAAAGTGCAAACCTTGTTCAAACATTTTATTACAAGAACCATGGTCAACGATTAATCTTATACAGAATATCACAAATAATATAATACATAAGAAAGCTTCGATCTTGCCGATTATGATCTTAATAAATCCTGTACCAATACAAATATATGTTAATGCGATGACAAGCTAGTTAAGCCATGAGAATATCCCTAATCACAATATCTCCACTTGTATTAAACACCCAAACAGAAATCCTTACGTGCTTGGAAACGTAATATAACAGGGCAGGCTCTTATCAATTTACCATCATATAACAAATTTACAGCTAGTACAAAACACAAATTTGTACATAGGAGGCAAAATACAGCAATTATTTTAAACGAACAGGAATCAATTTACCTTAGCGTCGTTCAGTTTAACCTTAAGAATCAAGTTCTTACCAAAAGGTTCTGACACACGCCAGCGCATAAGTCGTTACCACCCACACACACTGATAAGGTGGCGGGAACGATTAGCACCACATATCGGGGAATTTTGTCCATTACCGTAACAAAATTATTAAGCACAATTAACAAGAATGCACTAAGCGCGCACTTTGTAGTTGGAATCATCAGGTATTCTACCTCAAATACCCGACAGTGCTAGAAAATGGCAACTTATCACCTCGAAGCCACCGCCAGCCCCGCCCGCTGCCGTGCCTCCCCAATTGGCGGAAAACCGCTCACGAACATAGAGCGCAGCGGAGGAAATCCCTCGATTAATGCGAGCGAGGAACGGTCTCGGTCGGGTCACAAATCCACATTATGCGATTCTTCCAGGTAGCCTGGTAAAATTACAAGTCCTCGCTTATACCAGCAGACCTCTAACGTCGCAGTCAATTAGGGAAAATATTAGGCCCAACGAACCAATCCGCTGCTGCTGACCGACTCACCTCCCGGTTTCGTGTCCCCGAAAATCAACTCCATCAGCTGGTAGAGGGCACCACCAGAGCCACAGCGCGCTCTCACGGGCGAGACTAGCACGCGGGCTCTGCAGGAACCAGCATCAGAAGACAATCGGGGGGGGAAAATAAACAATGCGAGCCGAGCACGGCTCAGTTAATACCGCAAATAATAGAACAACCAGATTTACATTTTAAATAAAGTATAAGTTAATTATAATGTTTGTTAGTACTAATGATAAATATGTAATTTGTCATATTTCAGTTGGTTTCTTTTTCTTTTCATTTCGAAATATTCTTTCAGAAATGTATACATCTCTTTCCACGCCTACGTTTTACTTTACTTGTGCTTATTCCCAACCTGTAGGTCTCATGTAAGTCAGTAAAGTTTGCTCCTTTAACGAGATCCTTAAAAATCAATAGAAGAAACACAATAAATTGACAGTTTTTTGTATCCTATTTATAGATTTCAATCGCAGTTGTAGCTATTGCATAATATTTAAAAAGTTCAGTTGATTTCGTAACTGGTAAACATTATTCAAAGAAATAAAACTATAGCAGAATATTTGTGTACCTAATTTATTTCACTATTATTCTAGGCCTCTTTTGTATTTGAGTCAACACGGGATGTAGCCAGTACTGTAAGCTAATTAAATATTTACTATATTTCGTTCTACGATATAATAATCTATTAAAGTAACGTTTGTTGAATGATGGATGCCTATTTCTTCCACCAAAGCAAAAAACTTATTGAACTCGGTGCGAAAAGGCCGGCGTTGGCTCCGGTTTTGCTGGTGTGTGTGAAAACGCCCTTAGGCTATCTGACATTTTTTTTAAATTAAGTTTTATTTTTTAATTTTTTATTTTCTATGGAGGGAATTGTGTAGAGGAGCTTCTCTGACCATAAAGTACCCCCTGAAGCTCACAACTCGTGATGCCTGTGTTCTCCCGCATGGGACCGCATTTGGATCTGCAATTTATTTCACTTGGTCCAGGCCTCTGCTGTGTACTTTCTTCTCGATGTCAGCTGGTCAACTATTGTTCTCGGGTCCTCATGGTAATTTAGGGTTATGGAAAGAGTGTCCAGTATAGGAGCAAAGTGTATCGACTTAGCAGCTTGTCGAATTGAATGTATGGAGTAGGGAAGAAAGTGGTTCATAATTATTTTTTTAAAAGCTCAAAGAAGAATATTCAAGATGTCTATCTTTAGCTGGTATGTTTTCAGCAGCATCCAAACAAGACGCAGATGGCCTTCGTGCCTTTTACAACATGTCTTTGCTTATTGCTAAATCGGGAAAACCGCACACGATTGGGGAACAATTGATACGGCCACCTGTGAGTGAGGTTCTGCATACTTAACTGCACAAGCCTGCGTCTGATATTATTAAGAGAATCCACTTAGAAATAAAACAGTATAGAAGCGAATCGACGAAATGTCCGAGGACGTGGAGAGTTCTCTAATTTTTTTAAGACTGCCGAATTTTATTTACACTTGATGAATTTACTTTACCAAACTGTGATTCATTACTTCTTGCGTACGTTCGCTTCATTAAATGTGAAAAAATTTGTCAAGAATTACTATTCGCAAAAAAATTAGAAACTCATACTAAAGGAAAACCTATATTTCATGTTTTGGAACACTATTTGAAGAAAAAGTATTCCTCGAATAATATCGTGCCCATTGCTACTGATGGTGCTCCAGGGCCGCATTTAAGCATAGGCTACATAGGCTGTAGCCTAGGGGCCCGCACCACAAAGGGGGGCCCGCACCACAAAGAGGGGCCCCTCACCACCCACAACCCTCGCCTGGGCAGGTAGTAGAGCTAAAAAAAAAAAGGTCGCCCATAAATTTTTTAGGTCGAATTTCGAATATTTCGAAATTTAAGAATCCAGCCACTGCCGACAGGGGGCCCGCACCACATGTATAGCCTAGGTGCCCACAGAGCCTAAATGCGGCCCTGTGGTGCTCCGGCAATGGTTGGACGATACCGAGGGTTGATTTCATATTTGAAAAAGGCAGTACCAAATGTAGTCGCCGTGCATTGTGTAATTCACAGACACCACTTGGTTTCAAAAAACCTAAGTGATCGCCTTCACTGCTCACTACAGTATGTAATTACCGCAGTTAACAAGATCAGAAGCAATGCTCTCAATAGTAGATTATTTGGAAAACTTTGTGATGAAAATGACGAGGATTTCAATGGTTTGCTATTGCACATAGAAGTTCGTTAGCTGTCAAAGGGTACCTGTTTAACAAGATTTTATGATGTTTTGACTCCATTATAAAGTTTTTTGAAAACAAACATGATTCATTAAGAGAGAATTTATTGAAATATAAGAATGATGTAGCTTATTTAACTGATCTATATAATAAATTTAATGAAACAAACCTACGGCTGCAAGGAGATAATTTGAATTTGATAATTGCAAAGTCATTTATTTGTGCGTTCATGTCAAAACTTGCCTGGTACAAACAGAATGTGGGTGGAAGACAATTCTATCAGTTTCCAAATCTTTCCTTTGTGGAAACAAATGATGAAGATATTTTAGTATTTTGTCAACATTTGGAAGCACTTAACGAAGAGTTTAAAAACAGATTTCATGATTTTCTTAACATTACCAGTCCAGATTGGGTATTAGAATCTTTCTCAAACCTACAAGCAGCAGATTTATCGCTACAGGAAGAGGTGATAGAACTGTTAACAAATGAAGAATTAAAATTGAAATTAAATAACGGATATCAAGAATTTTGGCTATAGAGGCAAATTCCAGTTTTATATCCGGTTTTGTGGGCAGCAACAAAAAAAAAATTATTGCATTCCCGTCGTCATATTTAGCTGAAAGGGGATTTAGTGTAGTAAGCAATTTACTAACAAAGAAAAGAAACAGATTGCCAGTAGTGGAACGCGGTGATTTAAGACTCCTGCTGACAAATATAGCACCAAATGTAGAAAAATTAGTATCATTACATCAAGCTCAGACCACTCACTGATAATTTTACAATAAATTTCAATTTATGTTTTTAGTCAAATTTTGTACAAGGCACCAATATTGTTAATATTCTTTAATAAAGTAATTTTAAAAATCTGTCCTTGTTTTTCAATATTTAATATAGTCCAATTCACCTAAGAGGGCTGCCATCAAATCACTGTTTGAAGAAGTGGGCAACAAGCCAATTAAATTAAAGCGCTATGGATTACACAACGTTGATTACAACAAATAACGCCGGTACTGATTTTTCTTTTTTCAAACAGGGGGGCGGTGAATATATTTTTTTTCGAAAAGGGGGCGGTAGGTCAAAAAAGGTTGGGAACCTATGGTTTAGAACTTCATCCGTTCACCAAATTTTGTACATCCTTCTGTGTGAAGAAGGCCTCTTTGCCATACCGGTAATGACCTTCTTCTTTCTAACCAGTGTTAGGCCGTGGCATGTTACGGTATAAATCCATCTTCTTGCTGGCCTTCCTAAATCTCTCCTTTCTCTAGGTCGCTATTTGAGAATTTTTCGTGGGATCCGGTTCGTCTTCATCCGTAGTACATGGTCTGCCCACGCTGTTCTGTAGTTTTGCATTGTTTGGACAACAGGTTTGATTTGAGTTGCTTAAGGATGTCATCTGATCTATTTCTGTCCCTTAGTGTATAAACAGCTGTTCATCTCATGAATCGTATCTTGGCGTTCATTACTCTTCGTTCGTCACCTTTGCGGAGTGTCCAGGCCTCGCTGCCGTACTCTAGGGTAAGTTTAGTCAGGATGCTATATAGCCTGATTCTTGTGCCGTTGAACAAGAGATGGCCTGAAGGTGTTATTTATTGTTTCTGTAGTTGTCGTGAAGTTTATAATTTTTTGTTGCATATCGTTCTGTAGGGTGCAGCTGAGGTTGTATTTAAGAGATTTAAATGTCAATATTTGTTCTGCGTGCGCGTTTTTTTAAATTAAAATTTGGTTGTCTTGTGAACTTTCCCGATGAAGGCCTTAACTTTGGTTTAATGAGGGAAATCTCCATGCCTTTTTCTGTCTTGTGAAGATTATATACTGATCTGATCTCTGCAAGCCATCTTCATTTTCTGCAAAAAGTACTTGGTCATCTGCAAACAGTAACGTGTTTGGGTTGATATGTCTTGATTCTGCCTTGGGATTTTCGTCGTCAATCGTGTATATATACATCGAAGTGGCGATAGGCAGCATCCATGTCTCATTCCTTAATGATCTGCTTTCATTTAAATGTGATGGAGTATATATATTCTTACTTTCTCATTTCATGTTTTTTTATCTTAACTTCCACCAACCATATACTTTTACCCTTAACGAATTTTAAATTCTTTAAGTGTTTCTAGTAAATTCTTCAGTATTTACCACGGTAATTTATTTCAGTCCCTGGCTATATGCATTAATACATACTTCGACCAAACAGTTCTTATTTTAGTTTCATTAGAACAGGAAGTAGCTGTGGCGCTAAATTCGCGAACTACAGATATTAGGTTCCGCACAGATTACTGTACAATTCGTGCAGACGCGCATCTATTTTGTTCTTGTATTTAACACTACATTTTGGTTGCCGTATCACCAAATACTGCCAGAGAATGCTATCGCAGACCATGGAACCAGAATACCGACGATCAAGCCGAAGGATTGGTGGTAGTCATATGCAGTCTCCTATGTAAAATCCCGCAACAGATTTCCATGTATATACTGCTTCGACACTTCTGTTGTCAGTAATAGGAATTTCCGGTGCAATGAAAATGTATGCAGTTCAGTAAAAAACGAGACAGGCTGCTATTTGGACTATTGCCTGTAAGCCAATAATTCTGGGCATATGGGGTACATCTTCGATGCAATATTAGGTCGTTGCACAGGCAACAGTAACAGCTACATCAAACAGTAAATAAAAAGAAACACAGGTTTTGCCCCGTCAAGATCATTCAGGTAGCGGCAGCATAAAAACGGAACCATTCAGGTAATTTATCGACACTACTCTCAGTACCACACAACAATAGAACCTACCATCTTAGTGAACTATCAGCAAAACAGAATCACCAATTTCGTTAACGTACCAATTACACTGAAATTCATTTTTTTTTCCGTGAAAAGTTGGAAATTGGCATTTTAAATCTCAATTACGCAGGGCCCCAGATAAGCGTTCCTAGCAGTGACGTATTACCGGTTGGGACCCGTGGCAAATTCATCGGCTAGAACCTTCCCTCAGGCCAAATGGGCACCACTACCGGGCGACAATTCTTGGGCGGGGCCAGGGTACATTTGCCCCGCTTATCCCCCCTCCCCCTCCCCTAAAGCGGGCCCTGCAATTATGTAAATACTGAGTAGCAATGTACTGATTTTCAAACAAAAGTCCATCAGTGTCACAAACATATATTTATCAGAATAAATTAATGTAAGTAAATTAGATTTATATGCATCTAAATAGCGGAAGTATTTGTGATACAGTTCGGCGTACATTTAAATGTTGTCGATAGGTGTGGTGGCATCTGCGATATTTTCATTACCCGTGTAAACCTAACAAACAGACTTTCTACTTGGAAGGCACAGTAAGATCATTCAGAAACTATGAGGTTGATGGTCTTATATTCGCCCTGATGATTTATGTGAAACTGCCTACAAATCTGTATCACCGGTGGGCAGGTTCTGAAATTCGTCAAGCCTACTAAGGCGCTGAGACAAGATGCAGCTGAACTCAACACCCAGGAATTCGGTTCCGCTGTTTAGACGACTTTTATCGTTGCCGAGACGATTAAGGCTGAAGGAAGATTTACGACACAACGATGGCATCACAGAAAAGTTTCGCCCACCTTTCCAAGAAATAATCTGTTATTTGTATTGTATACAGGAGAAGAAAGGGAGCCGGGTGATTGAAAGTTTGTGAATTGAATTGGTGAAAGGAAGACAGCCTGTTTCCCGCTATGCCACAAAGTATTCGAGGAACAAGGCTCGGAATTCTGGGCAATTCCTCGAGGCAATTTGGAGCCAGCAAAATAAACAGAAAATGGCTTTGCAAGCCGCGCCGCCGCAGTTCCGCGTTCTGACAATGTTTGGAGAGCTTGTGACGTCGAAACAAGCTGATAGGCGGCTGAGGAGGGTCGGTGCTCCGACACTTCTGATTTGTGGTTTCGTATATCGTTACGATACTTCCTCTGTTCGTGATGTTTACGCTTGTCTCTTTCCCTGTCAGACTTACGTTAGAATGCGGTAACTGAATACCGGGTGCCCTCTTTATCATCCACTTCCACAGCACTGCAGTGTTCTATCGCGCCTACCTTTCTGAGTGTCGCAGGTTCAAAATTTTTTTTTTTTTTTTTTTTTTTTTTTTTTGTAACTGCTTTACGTCTCTTTTTAACATCGAGGTCTTTAGAGACGGGAAAGGATAGGGGGCAAGGAATGGGAAGGAATTCGGCCATGGCCTTTTGAAGGAAGCATCCCGGCATTTGCCTGGAGTGATTTGGGGAAACCATGGAAAACCCAAATCTGGATGCCCGGCCGGGGATTCGAACCGCCGTCCTCCCGAATGCGAGGCGAGAACGCTAACCGTCGCAGGTTCAAGTTCAGCATTAAGCGTGGGTGGTTACAGTGTTGTAACTGTCCTTTTTTTATTTATGGCTTTACGCCTCGTCGACATCGAAGTCATCAGAGGCGGGAAAGGACTGGGGACAAGGAACGGGAAGGAATTCACCCGTGGCCTTTTGAAGGAAGCATCTCGGCATTCGCCTGGAGTGATATGGGCAAACCATGCAAAACCCAAATCTGGATGCCCGGATGGGGTTCGAACCACCGACCTCCCGAATAAGAGGCCAGAGCGCTAAACGTTCTCCAACCACGCTCGGTTGGTAACTGTCTTAGGATTGCCAACCATACCATATTTTGGGTCGTTAAAGTTTATACTTTTTCCTACCAATAAAGTATACGAAAATACTTTATTTCGAGTAAAGTATACAATGGAACGTTCTTATGCTAGTTCCACAACTTCGTGTAAGAAAAACTGCCTATCGGCCAGCGTCGCGCCTTTTGATCTGCGTACTTAACCACTTCTGAGCCGAGGCAACATTGTTGCGATTCGTATCTACCTGCCGTTATTTCTGAACGGAAAAATGGATGACAGTCACGTGACTGGCAAGCAGATAATTCCCAGTTTCTACTGTTTCTCGTGGTTTTGAGGTTGGCGTTTTCAATTGCATTATTTTTCTTTTTTATTGTTTAAAACGGCAAGTAATTCAGATTATGTTTGTGATAAGTGATACACCAGTACCCGTAATTCCAAAGAAAGCGAAACTGAAGAAACACAAAAAATATAAATATTTATGGGAGAAAACATGGCTAGTTAGGAAGGAATCTTCAAAATAAATTCTTTGCAAATTATATGCGCTGTGTTTTACCATTGTGTCAGCTGGGACTAGGCAGGTAAGGGGGCGTCCGTTACTGACGTTTGGTGAAATAGGGGGAGGGGAGGGAGAGTCCTGCGAAATCTCACGAAACCTCACCAAGGGGGAGGGGGAGGGCAACTGAAATCTCAAGTGAGATACAGCATGGTAGAGCTAAAAAAATAAAGTCTACAAATGACGCGAAACTCGACTTTCGGGGGGATATTTGGTCCAAAAACCGACCTTAGGGGCGTATAACCTCCCTTCGAACCATGAGACCTAAAAAAAAAAGTCTACAAAAGTTGCGAGGTCGATTAGTAGGGGAGGTGGAGGGGGGCTCAGTCAAAATTTTTCACGATTTTCAATAATTTTCAAATGTGAAATAGTGGCGTCATGGCCAGAGGAGTAGGGTTGCTAACCACACTTTTTACCATTATTTGTGGTCGGTATACTTTATCCTGACCATAATTTTGCGGAAATACTTTATTTCTGATAAACTATACAGTTCAAGGAAGGTTATTAATTTCCAAACGACATATTAGTGCTTATGACGAAACGAAATTAATGCAAAATGGTAGGAAGGGAGAAACAGAGCGTCCTTAAATCTAATTAAAAATGGAGGAGCTCATTCATGGGAGCCGGGAGGGGGGTGCACTTGCACCCCCCTGGCATCCCGGGTCGCCGTCTGGGCAGTAGTAGAGCTAAAAAAAATAAAAGTCGCCCAGCCCGGAAATTTTTGGGCCGGTAGGGGGGGGGCACCAATGCAGCCCTGGTGCACCCCCCTAAATGCAATCCTGCCGGCGCCCATGAGCTCATTTATTCATTTATTTAAAATGTGGTACCAGCTTCCAGCTATAACACTTTGAAATGAAATCAAAATTAATAGCTAGTCCCGTAAGCACGAAAAATATGTTTTTAAGACAGTGAATAACTAAATTCAAAAATACTTTTTTTTAATCATCTTCATTATCTAGGACAGTTTCCAGCCGCTGGCCAGGTCTGCTGGGAACAAAAGATTCGCCAGCGCTTCCTGTCTAACAACCATCTCTCTTCTTCCATTGTCGCCCAACGTGCTCTTTTTCCTTTCACACATTCCTTAACACCTTTAACCCATCTCTCCCTCGATCTTCCTCTGGACCTCTTCCCTTTCAGCTCCATGTGCAGCATCTTCCTTGGGAACTTCTCCTCTCCCATTCTCTTTACATGCCCACACCACTATTACCTAGATTTTTCAATTCTCTGTTGTAGCGGTTCTTCCTCTATCATCTTTTTCTTTAATATACTTTATTTTTTCTAAATAAGTTGGCAACCCTACTTGAGATACACATGAAATCATTGTCTTCCCAGTTTTTTCCAACTGTTTGTTGAGTCCGCTTTTATAGTGTAGACGCAACAGCTGGATGTACCTATCGACTTTTCGCAAAGTCTATCGTTGGAAAGATGAGGAAACTAAAGTATTGCCATCTGTCTGTGAAGTGAGTAAGTTGTGGTCAGTACGCTAAGTGTAGTCTTTGTGAAAACGTGTAATTTTTGAGACGGAAAGAGTTGATGACTTGTGATGATATTGTACAATGTGTTGTGTGTATGGAAATAATGAATGCGGAAGATAGAATCCGGTGCTGGCCCATTCAGACAAACATTTCTGAAAGACAATAATGGGGCCGCAGGTTCTAACGAACCCATTCGACGGACTAATTGCCATCAACAGAATCGTATAACCTCCAAATGCACTGCGGAGAGGTCTGCGATTTAACACTAGCTGTTTTGGTACACAATATGGTGGTCAGGAATACCGTACCACCACCACCTCCCTTCCCCAGGGGCACAAAAATTGTTTTACCCCGGAGTTCGAACCAGCGACAGCCGCCGGATATCATCAAGGTAACGCAAAGACCTCAGACAACGAGAAAGACTACGATGAACGTAACACACTGTACATAAATTACGCACGAAGAAACACGAGTTACTATCGTTCATACAATTAAAACACCTTCATGCTGGATGGATATTACAAACGCACGAATCCCATGATAAAATGGGAAGTATGCACTCGCCTCTGACTGCAAACATTGTCGAAGGAGATTGACAGTGCGGCTTGTATAAATAAAATAGGAAATAGAATTTCACATGAAAGATGATTATCTTTATACATTATTATTTGCAATTGAGGAAAATGATCCACAACATCCAGTT
>JARYHS010013630.1:287775992-287806949 GCA_031002005.1 Vandiemenella viatica | reverse complement strand
ACAGCTTCCAGCCACTGGCCGGGTCTGCTGGAAACACAAGCCTCGTCAGCGCTTCCTGTCTAACCACCATCTCTCTTCTTCCACTGACGCCCAATTTCCTCCTCTTTCCTCCACACATTTCTTAACACCTTTAATCCATCTGTCCCTCGGTCTTCCTCTAGGTCTCTTCCCTTTCAGCTCCATGTCCAGCATCTTCCTTGGTAGCCTCTCCTCTCCCATTCTCTTTACATGCCCGTACCCAGAAATACTAAAGCTGTTAAAAGCCATTCCTATGCATAAGAAGAGAAAAGAAGTTAAACTAGATAACAATCGGCCTATTAGTATACAGTACTATCTGGACTCTCAAAAACACTAGATAAAGTTAGTAAGTTTTATTAACAAAAATTATCAATTTGATAACATGGATTTAAATCAACATGAATGCAAAATAATAATTTAATTTTGCCCCGGTGACAATTCTCTACACAACCATTT
Source organism: Vandiemenella viatica (assembly GCA_031002005.1). NCBI lineage: Eukaryota > Metazoa > Arthropoda > Insecta > Orthoptera > Morabidae > Vandiemenella > Vandiemenella viatica. Next base: position 287,806,475 of record JARYHS010013630.1, on the reverse strand, counting down.
TCTGGTACCTGCCTACTTTACCCAAGTCAGTTATGTCTTAAATCGAGTTCCAGTCTGTAGTCATAGCAGGATGTCTTAACGCTAGTAGGCTGTGATGTATTACTATATCTTGAAATGCTATTTAAATTGAGTCTGGATACTTGTTGCTTATCAGAGTACTGAAAAAGTGCGATATTAGTACCTGTCCACAAAGGAGGGGTAACAAGTAGAGTCGAAAATTACAGGAAAAATCAGTTGACATGAGTGGTAGGTAAATTATTGGCGAGAGATATGCAACCACATCAGAAATATATGTGAGAAACGTAAGTGGTTTTCAAGTCGACAATATGGCCCCATGAAGGAAGGAATATCTTCCATGTGTGGCCCTACGTAAGGATGTTCATGCAAATCTCTATTAATAGGCTACATGCAAGATATTACGAATGGATGAACAAGGAAGACCTAGTCGAAAGTGTAGTACTAGATCTTTAAAAGGCTTTTCACAGACTGAGCCATAAAATGGTGCAAAGGTATTAAGGGTATTGAGACAATTTTAAATAAGGATGGAGAAGACTTGGAGTTTAAGGGCGCGTCGACGACGGGGTCATTAGCGGATGGAGAAAAAGTAACGGAGAAATCATTAGGGACCATAATTCAGGGGTTATATCAGAAAACGAGCCTATCAGCACATCCGGAGGAAATTAAATATGAAGATATCATGAAGGTAATAAGGAATCTAAAAAAGCGTAAAGGGGCCGGTATTGATAATATTACTACAGATGTCTTAAAGATAGTAGTATGGGACGTGGTACCTACCTTGAAACATTATTTAAATTGAGTATGGAAACTTGTTGTTTACCAGATGACTGGAAAAGTGCGGTAGTAGTACCAGTCCATAAAGGAGGGGCCACAAACAGGTTCGAAAACTATAGGCCAATCAGCTTGATATCAGTGGTAGGTAAATTAATGGGGAGATTAATATTCAACCATATTAGAATTATCTGTGAGGAACGTAAGTGGTTTTCAAGTCAGTAATATGGCTTTAGACAAGGTTTATTCATGCGAATCTCAGTTAGTAAGCTATATGCAAGATATTTCTAACGAAATGGTCAGGGGAGGTCAAGTTGATAGTGTAGCACTAGATCTGTCAAAGGCCTTTGACAGAGTGGGCCATAAAATGGTGCTAAATAAGGTGTGTGCCTGGAGTGATGCTTGTTACGTTTTGAGTCTGCATGTGACGATGATAGTAATATCGAGCATTGTAAACGCTCATAATCTTCACTATTGTGACAATAATTAGTCCGATATGTTAATGAGGAAGGTCATTTAACTGCATGTACATTACGCAGGAAAGGCAGTAACTATTACTATTAAGCCACCAATCCATACATTCTAAGAAGCGTGCGCACTGCAGCTATGTCATACTTGGTCCGAAATCCCAAAGCTGGCTGTATCCTCCCTCAGGAGGTGTCAGATGGGGATGTTAAATCTTGCATCAGAATGACTAGCTTGTTGTGGCATATTGTGAATTTGTCACTGTGACCGGAGACCTGAGGGTGCAATATGAAGCTTCACTTCCACGTCCTTACAAAGTACCTAAATGCACATCGTGACGCCCGTGAGGTATCCGTATTTTAATATGTCCAAATTCATATTTGCCATAGCCTATAAACCAATGGATCGATGATACATATAGAAGTAGTTGGCTCGCGACAGTTCGTTATTACGAGAGAGGTGTAGACCAATACACTCCTCATCTCGTGTACTTTGATTAAAAAATATCTGACCTTTTGTTCATTTGATGTTCATTCCACTCATTTAACCCTGGTTCGGGTCGAACATTAGCTCTTCACGCACATAAATGCCATACAGATTCTCATAACTTGGTAAACAAGTCATAGTTACCACCACTGCTTTGTGTTTATCACAACCCTAAACAGTGTAGATCCCCTGATATGACGAAAGTTTTCTGAGTAGCTGCCATTTTGCCAGGTACACCAAAACACACACACACAAACAATAAGCTCAAACACTCCTAGTACAGAGAGACTCATTTTCACAGGATTATAAACATCAAAACATAGACACCACAGATACAACGTCATTCAGACATGTTCAAGCTCTCATCCGCCAACATACATTCTGGCATCTTCCCAGATTTTCTGTAGAAATGGTTCAGTGTACCCAATTTTACGGTCTATTATAAGAGTAATACACTGATCAGTCAGAACAATATGAATTCCTACCTACTATCTATCCCGTCCAGATGTCACAACTATAGACATGGAGGTGACCCGCCAAGATACTTATTGAATAACAGGCTGGAAACGTTTCGGACATTCATCTTTGAATAAACATCATCTACATCTACATCTACATATATACTCTGCAATTCACAAAATTGTGGGTGGCAGAGGGTGCTCAGCACCAAAGCTAATCTCTTTGTTGTGCATTCCAATCCCTAATGGTACGAGGGAAAAAAGAATTCATATAAGAATCATTGCGGCACCTTATTTCTCTAATCTTATCTATCCTGTCATTCCGGCTCAAATAGGTTGGTGGACGAAGTATTTCACTACACTCGTGAGTGAAAGTGGGAGTACGCATGTTTACCAATAAGTTTAAACGAAACGTACGTCGTCTATCTACCAGAGACTCCCAGCCTAGTCTACTAATCAGTTCTATGACGCTTTCATAAGGATTGTAGCAAGCGGTCACGAATCGAGCGGCTCTTCTCTGTACTTTCTCTATACTTTCGATCAACCCCTTACGAAACGGATCCCAAATGGCACAACAATAGTCCAAATGTGGACGCACAAGAGATTTGTATGCTATCTCCTTTGTTTGTTCATTACAATTTTTCAATATTCGACCTATGAATCGCAGCCTAGAATTAGCTCTACCTACCAACGAATTAATGTGTAAGTCCCATTTCATGTTCCTTTGTACTGTTACTCCCAAATATTTCATAGAATCGACCATATCAATAACTGAATTGTTTAACTCGTATTTCTGAACAATTGGATTCTTTTTGTTAGTTATGCTCATTGTCTTGCACTTTTTACAATTTAGCGTAAGTTGCCACTCAGCGCACCATGCCAAAATAATATCCAGATCACGCTGAATTTCTAAGCAATCGGCCAAATTCCTTACTTCCCTATAAATAACATCGGCTTCATTGAGATTGAATCTCGCCCAGCGTCTGAAATTAGTAAACATCATTAGGTGAAATCTTACTCAAAGAATTTAAGATTAGAAGTAATAAACATGAAGTAGGTCTGTCCTTTTTTGCTTTATATTTATGTCTTTACGTCTTTATGACGTCAACGTCATTAGAGGCGGCAAAGATCTGGTGACATAGCCTTTTGAAGGAACAATGCCGGCTTTCGATTGGAGTGATTTTGGGAAAACCGAAATCTGGATGGCCTGATGGGGATTCGAACCCTGCTTTCTCCCGAATGCGAGGCCAGAGCGTTACCACACACCAACAACGTTCAGGTTGTGCAGGTAAATTATCATTTATCACCGTGGTTTATGTTCCATCTATATTAAAGTTAAACTAGATTTGGGGTCATTGGAAGACTAAATGTTGATAAAGAGAGGGCTTGATGTGTAATACAAGTAATGACGACGGTGGGTGAATGTATATCCCAAAAGGAAGAGAGGACCACAACGATAAGTTACCCTTTCTATGAAATGAACAAATACTTTTTAGGACGAACAATTTCTGTCTGTCGTTAATCTGCTCACAGATAAGGTTATCTTGAACTAGTTTTTGATATTAAATTACTTTTCTTCTTTCGATTCTGTATTCTATCATTTATGCTTTGTCCTTTCCCAGGCAACTGAGGTTGTAAATCTGGGACAGAGCTCTACAATTCCCTCCATAAAAATAGGGACCAGAATGGTGGTATATTGCTCTACATATGATTTTCTGATTGTTTCGCCTGCTAGGGGGAGTTACGTCAATAGTGCCCAGGACTAGTGTGTTGTGATGTAAACATTCATTGGCATCCATTCAACTGGGTTTGTAATATTCTTCGTCTGTATTGGAAATGTTTACAGGAAACATGTAGTCAGCTATACGAAACAAATTCGATTTTATGATATTTCGATTAATTTTATCAATTGGAGTGTGAATTAAAACAGTTAACACGGAGCATTTATAAAAATTAAGCTAAAAAAAAAAATAAAATGACAGTTAAACATGTAATGATTATCGCTGTAATTTTTGATGTTGGGAATTTTGTTTTGGGACGAAAAGTATATTTACTATTTTTTATAATTGGTTTTGTATCAAGCAATACATTAAAAAATTATTTAAGGTGTATGGGTATTTCGTTTTTAACCTTCTTCTATGGCTGAATAAATTGGAAAAAATTGTTTTCGTTGTCTTCAGGCGTTGATTATAAAATATAAAATTTTGTTTCGGGTGAAAGTGTGCCCTCGGAGAGCTTCTTCCGCGAATCCATGGAGAGACGTCTTTTCATTTGAATAACTGGAACTTCTCGGGGTCCGTGAAATACAAGCAGAACGTCTAACCATTTCTGAAAATGTAAGGTATCGCTCAGCGCTTGTCAACCTAGATCAGCAGTGGGTATAAGGGTGAATTCTGATCTAAATGATCTTGAATATTGAATATTGAATGTTGCTGAGATTCATATAATTTAATTCCAGACCACATAAGTTTCAGGTGTCACATGCAGCCTGAGGGTACGGTAGATAAGTCAGTGTGATGCTTGGTGAAACGTATTTTCCGCATACAAGAACGCAATGTGTATCGCTATCTTCTGCTAATGCCTTATTTCCATTATGAAGCGTCCAGCATATAAGGTTCCAGTTGTGCCTCTTTCTAGTTCGGCGTGATTTCAGTAATGTCGCAGAGACAGAGATGCGCATCCTGCTTATGTTCTATGATCTACATCAGTGGTTCCCAACGTGGGCCGTACCGCCCCCCGGTGGGCGTTAGAGAGCTCGAACGGGGCGTTTGTGAACAAAGGCAAATTTGGGGGGCGTTGACGCCCAGCCAGCGCCCCCCTAGCCAACACTGGCAAGGAATTGCCGATAAGATTAATTAATAACAAAAATCATTGAACAAATGTTTCAGCAAGTGTCCTTTAAGCAGGATCAGTGGGGATTAAAAGTTGGGGTCAGTACATTATATCTTTGTTCCTAACACCTGCTTCAATAGTTAATGAATGAGTCGCAGCAAGCGCTGTGCACCACAGGGATCACCATTGTCAGTATGTTTATGTTCCGGCTCGATCGACAATGTTTATACGTTTACGCTGGTCGGTGTTCGATTACTCGGTAGTGCCTTCAGACAGAGTGACTGAGAACCTTTGCGGTATCTACAGCTTACGTGGACCTACTTACTGAAGATTATTTATTTTGGAATATCTATCTGCCACAGTGGTTAGTACATATTCATTATTATTATTATTTGCTTATTATTCTATTTACTGGTCGATATTCCGTGAGGAATGTGTTTTGAAATTTCAAGTAAGTTTTAATCTTTTATTTAATTTTTGTATGATGTGCTAACTAACTTCACCCGATTCTGTACTGATAACTGCTACTATTCCTGTTATTATTATCAACATTATTTATCACACATTGTAAGGAGGGTTAAGAATTATATCATTTTTGAAATTTCCAGGTTTTTACAAAGGGTAGGAGTACCTATGGTTGACGGTGTACCTATGATTCACATGAAGTTGTATGAAATTCAAATTTAAGAAAATACTGTGATCCAGAAAACCAGCAACAGTGTCAGGTTAACTGAATGGGTCCACGGGTTCGGTGATAGTCTCTTCTGTCGATGGTGAACAGTTTCTGTAGTGTATGTGGTTACCATATTCGGAAGCGCGTCTCTTGTTAGCAAAAAAGGAGCTTCGGGAAGTACTTTAACTCTCAGTTAATGTAAGTTTGCTTTACTTTGCACTGAACGTGAATATGGAAATGTTATCACAATGAAATAAACAAATGTATGTTTTCGTAGTTTAAACGGGAATAATATTTCTATTATGGTTAGCCTCTCTGTCTAAGGTAGGTGTTCCTCAAATCGGGAGGGATGTCGAATTTACGTTCATCAATAATAAATGGGCTTTAATTTAAAACTGAACAAACCATCATACCGTTTACAACATATGCTACGGGAGGCGCTAAGGCAGCCAAAATCGATATGTGGCATCTGTTTCCGGTACAAACGATGTCTATTTGGGAGCCTACAGCTCTTATATCGATCGCATCGTGGGTAGATATTGAAATCCCTCACTTGCTAAATACTTCGTGTAATGGCCGGCATATATTGAAACGGGATATTGTTAGGCCGTTTTCACACCGGCGCGGTGCCGGCGCCGGATACAATGTAATCAAATGAGAGCTTTCACACTTAGGGCGTTTTCACACACACCGGCAAATCCGGCGCCGGCTCCGGCACCGGCTCCGGATACAATGTAATCAAATGAGAGCTTTCACACGATGACCGGTCCGGCACGGTCGCCGGTCCGGCATCCGGCGCCGGCGAATGCAGCCGGCGGTGACCTCGACAATCGGACCGGCACAGCCGCCGGCCCTTTGATTTCATTGTTTGTTGTGCACACTGGTGCTAGTGACACACGGCTTTTATACAGTTTAATATCAGCCCATAATTTTGTGATAATGAGTCACGATATTTTTACATTGATTGAGTTGGTAGAGAGCAAACCATGTTTGTGGGACAAAACAGCAGACTGTTTCAAGGGTAGAAAGAAAAACAGAAGGCGTGAAGAGAGGTGTATAAATTTTTGGAAGAAGATTTTGAAGCTAAAGAAAAGAAAGAAAAACTGAAAATTGGTAAGTTGTGCACTTATTGTTAGTAATTACAATACAGAACAGTTTATACATTATATTTTGTTCCTATGCCATGGTAATGTCCCCTCAGAGCTGACAAAATTTTGATGTTTGATACTGTCTTCCAACCGTTCAACCAGGAAATCAAAAGTATTTGTACTCATACGAAAGTAATTGAAAATTTGCTTTCATCTTTTCTAAGTTTTTCGAAGAGCGTATAAAAGCTCCCTTCCAGGTATCTCACACTCAAAATAGGATGGATCCAGTAACGTCTGTCAATTAAATGTTTTCTATATTTCCTTCTGAGGCACAATAATCCAATGAAGTAGCGCTTGTTAAATGCCGCACACATCTTTCCTCTGCCAAAGCTAGGAATGTACTGTGCTCGGTGCTGGTAAAGACCGACACCGTCTCCGGTTTGCCGGTGTGTGTGAAAATACCCCTCGCCGGCGCCGGAACATGCTCCGGCGCCGGCTCCGGCTTTGCCGGTGTGTGTGAAAACGCCCTTAGTCTGATCCGGCAGATTGCCAGCCCTTTGATTTAATTGTTTCTTATGCACACTTCTCCACACTGGTGCCGGTGGCGGAGAGGCTCTAATCTCAGTCCCGACAATTTTCTTTAGTTTTGTAATAATTACTCGCACGATACTATAATATTAATTGAATTAGTTGATATTAAACCTTATTTGTGAGATAGACCAGCCGACTATTTCAAAGTTAGAACAGAATGCGTGCAAAGAGATTTACACATTTTTGAAAGAAGATTTTGAAGTGAAAGAAAAAAAGAACAACTGAAAGTTGATCAGCTATACATTTATTATTAGTTCTAACAATACAGAACAGGTTACACAATTTATTTTGTTAATTTGCCATGGCAAAGCACCCTCGATACTGACAAAGTATCTTTGTGTTAATACCGCAAATAATAGAACAACCAGATTTACATTTTAAATAAAGTATAAGTTAATTATAATGTTTGTTAGTACTAATGATAAACATATAATTTATCATATTTCAGTTGGTTTCTTTTTCTTTTCATTTCGAAATATTCTTTCAGAAATGTATACATCTCTTTCCACGCTACGTTTTACTTTACTTGTGCTTATTCCCAATCTGTAGGTCTCATGTAAGTCAGTAAAGTTTGCTCCTTTAACGAGATCCTTAAAAATCAATAGAAGAAACACAATAAATTGAAAGTTTTTTGTATCCTATTTATAGATTTCAATCACAGTCGTAGCTATAGCATAATATTTAAAAAGTTCAGTTGATTTCGTAATTGGTCAAAATTATTCAATGAAATAAAAATATAGCAGAATATTTGTGTACCTAATTTATTTCACTATTATTCTAGGCCTCTTTTTGTATTTGAGTCTACACGGGATGTAGCCAGTACTGTAATTAATTAAATATTTACTATATTTCGTTCTACGATATAATAATCTATAAAGTACGTTTTGTTTGAATGATGGATGCCTATTTCTTCCACCAAAGCAAAAAACTTATTGAACTCGGTGCGAAAAGGCCGGCGTTGGCTCCGGTTTTGCTGGTGTGTGAAAACGCCCTTAGGCTATCTGACATTTTTTTAAAATTAAGTTTTATTTTTTTATTTTTATTTTCTATGGAGGGAATTGTGTAGAGGAGCTTCTCTGACCATAAAGTACCCCTGAAGCTCACAACTCGTGATGCCTGTGTTCTCCCGCATGGGACCGCATTTGGATCTGCAATTTCTTTCACTTGGTCCAGGCCTCTGCTGTGTACTTTCTTCTCGATGTCAGCTGGTCAACTATTGTTCTCGGGTCCTCATGGTAATTTAGGGTTATGGAAAGAGTGTCCAGTATAGGAGCAAAGTGTATCGACTTAGCAGCTTGTCGAATTGAATGTATGGAGTAGGGAAGAAAGTGGTTCATAATTATTTTTTTAAAAGCTCAAAGAAGAATATTCAAGATGTCTATCTTTAGCTGGTATGTTTTCAGCAGCATCCAAACAAGACGCAGATGGCCTTCGTGCCTTTTACAACATGTCTTTGCTTATTGCTAAATCGGGAAAACCGCACACGATTGGGGAACAATTGATACGGCCACCTGTGAGTGAGGTTCTGCATACTTACTGCACAAGCCTGCGTCTGATATTATTAAGAGAATCCCACTTAGAAATAAAACAGTATAGAAGCGAATCGACGAAATGTCCGAGGACGTGGAGAGTTCTCTAATTTTTTTAAGACTGCCGAATTTTATTTACAGCTTGATGAATTACTTTACCAAACTGTGATTCATTACTTCTTGCGTACGTTCGCTTCATTAAATGTGAAAAAATTTGTCAAGAATTACTATTCGCAAAAAAATTAGAAACTGATACTAAAGGAAAACCTATATTTCATGTTTTGGAACACTATTTTGAAGAAAAAAGTATTCCTCCGAATAATATCGTGTCCATTGCTACTGATGGTGCTCCGGCAATGGTTGGACGATACCGAGGGTGATTTCATATTTGAAAAAGGCAGTACCAAATGTAGTCGCCGTGCATTGTGTAATTCACAGACACCATTTGGTTGCAAAAAACCTAAGTGATCGCCTTCACTGCTCACTACAGTATGTAATTACCGCAGTTAACAAGATCAGAAGCAATGCTCTCAATAGTAGATTATTTGGAAAACTTTGTGATGAAAATGACGAGGATTTCAATCGTTTGCTATTGCACATAGAAGTTCGTTAGCTGTCAAAGGGTACCTGTTTAACAAGATTTTATGACGTTTTTGACTCCATTATAAAGTTTTTTGAAAACAAAGATGATTCATTAAGAGAGAATTTATTGAAATATAAGAATGATGTAGCTTATTTAACTGATCTATATAATAAATTTAATGAAACAAACCTACGGCTGCAAGGAGATAATTTGAATTTGATATTGCAAAGTCATTTATTTGTGCGTTCATGTCAAAACTTGCCTTGTACAAACAGAATGTGGGTGGAAGACAATTCTATCAGTTTCCAAATCTTTCCTCTGTGGAAACAAATGATGAAGATATTTTAGTATTTTGTCAACATTTGGAAGCACTTAACGAAGAGTTTAAAAACAGATTTCAGGATTTTCTTAACATTACCAGTCCAGATTGGGTATTAGAATCTTTCTCAAACCTACAAGTAGCAGATTTATCGCTACAGGAAGAGGTGATAGAACTGTTAACAAATGAAGAATTAAAATTGAAATTAAAAAACGGATATCAAGAATTTTGGCTACAGAGGCAAATTCCAGTTTTATATCCGGTTTTGTGGGCTGCAACAAAAAATTATTGCATTCCCGTCGTCATATTTAGCTGAAAGGGGATTTAGTGTAGTAAGCAATTTACTAACAAAGAAAAGAAACAGATTGTCAGTAGTGGAACGCGGTGATTTAAGACTCCTGCTGACAAATATAGCACCAAATGTAGAAAAATTAGTATCATTACATCGAGCTCAGACCTCTCACTGATAATTTTACGATAATTTTCAATTTATGTTTTAGTCAAATTTTGTACAAGGCACCAATATTGTTAATATTCTTTAATAAAGTAATTTTAAAAATCTGTCCTTGTTTTTCAATATTTAATATAGTCCAATTCACCTAAGAGGGCTGCCATCAAATCACTGTTTGAAGAAGTGGGCACAAGCCAATTAAATTAAAGCGCTATGGATTACACAACGTTGATTACAACAACAAATAACGTCGGTGCTGTTTTTTTTTTCAAACAGGGGGCGTGAATATTTTTTTTTTTCGAAAAGGGGCGGTAGGTCAAAAAGGTTGGGAACCTATGATCTACACCAACAGTGTTAGTAGAGGGGTTTACAATGAAAGAGCAGCCTTAGGCAGCATGCGATTTGATTTGTTCGGGAAGTCCTTAAAGCTGTTTTTAAATGTCAGTGTTGAAAGACTTGGGCTAAGAAGCATGCCTACTCTCCTAGTGTGTGAGGAGATTATTTGTACCTCACCATTCCCCGGCGTGCCGACTCATGTACTGCTAAGAAGATTGTTTGTGCCTCACCGATCTGCGACGCACCAGTGACCAAACTGTTATTGTTGGTTGGAATCGATGCGACGGAGGGTCGACAATAGACCGGACAATATCCGCTAGCTGAACACAGTGATAAGGACGCCGCAATTTCAGCGCAGACTCTCTGCAACATATTACAAGGCCTCTCCTGATGCGAGAAACTCCGCAAGATGGATTGTTTATAAAAATGTCTGTACATTTTTCTTTCTGTATTATAGCGGAGAAACAAGACTTAATTTATTTCCTAACTCAGAGAGATCTACACTAAACTTGTATCCGGAGTTGGAGGTAGCAGAACTTAGAATGTCCTCCCGAGTGGAATACAAGAGCATTGACTTCCGAATGGAAGAAAGAAATTTCACTTTGGTTCGCGAGGTTAAAAAGGCAGCAAGTTGTTTTACGTGGCAGGGGGGAGGGGGCATTAAACACTTGATCATTTCAGTGGTAGAAAGCAACACTTCTGATTTTTTGTATTAGCAAAACAAATATCGGATACATATCGATTTCCCTCTACTAGACGGAGAGAGCGATATACTTGCGTCGGTCCTGCGAGACGGCAAGGGCTAGTGGAGTTCCCGTGATAAATGGCAGCAGTTAGACTACTATCCAGCGGCACTGACATACCTCGCTGTTGTGTAAAACCGTGAAAGAATGGTTCACCCAAACCTACCCAGCAGCGCTCCTGAGATGATCGTAGTATCAATAAATTACTTACTTACTTTTCTAGCAAAAATTGAGATTTTGTCGGAGATTTATGGAAACTAATTAAGCCTGAAATAATCGCTAACAATATTTGATAGCACAGAAGAAGAAGAGGAAAGAATAATGTTCTACCTGGTTTGAAATAACTATTTTAATTACGATTTTAAGTTAATAATCGTAAGGGGATATGTATGAATTTACAATGAGCCAAGTTTGAAGTTTCCCAATTTATCATTTGTTAAAAAATACAATATATATATTCCTTGACATTTGTGGTGAAAGATTCTTGCACCAAACATGCATGATTTAAATGGTGGTTAGCATCTCAGCTAGCATTTTAAAAGATCACTTTGATAAGAGCAGCTGAGAAACTCTCAATCAATAGGCTTCCCTAAAGGACGTTTCAGGTCTGATCAAAAAGTAAAGTTCAACGTGGTTTAAGAGTTTTTATAAGGTATTTACCATGGTTCGTTACCAGTCAACATCACATCTTCCGTCTCTAAAGTGAGACTACATAGAAAGATGGCTTCACCATAAAAACTCCTGTCAACAAACACTTTAACATAGAGGTTAGCAGGTCCTCTCCCGCTTTTCGCTCTGGATGTGGCTTGCGAGCAGTCTTCCCATGCTGCCAGTATTGCATATAAGTGCTCACGTCGGTGGTCCTGACTAGAATGAATCTTCGATGTCTTTCGTCGCCTCCCTGTATGAGCATGCCCACAGCTCCCAGCTGACTGTTGGAAAAATAACAGTGAGATAAAAAGCAGATTGAGGACGTGGGTTGTAAGGGATATGTAAAGATGAAGAGGTAGCACAAGATAGGAAGGGGTGGAGGATTGCATCAAACCAGTCGAAAGACTGATGACAGCAAAAAAAAAAGAGACTTCACAGCCTATTTCCAACAAGTTTTGCCCTTTGTGCTATGATGTCTGGCTGCTCAATTCGTTTCTATGAATCTGTCCTTTAGCTGTTAAATTTTCGTAGTAATCGAACACGAAAATTATATCGGCACACGCCTGCTACAAGCTCTGTTACAGCTCACCTTTGTTACGTCCGGTCAGTCCCCCCGCCTGCCTCTCTCACCGTTCCAAAAATTCGCATGAAAGGAAACGGCTGAAATATGGGATGTGGAGCTGCTTGCAAGTCGGGCAGTGATATTTTTGTGCTGTCATCAGTCTTTCGACTGGTTTGATGCAATCCTCCATCCCTTCATATCTTGTGCTAACCTCTTCATCTCTCTCTACACATCCCTTACAACTGGGTTTGTTGTGGATGTTATCTTTGCGGATATTCAATGCTTGACAACCGCCGTTGCGGATGTTTTGCTGAAGCTCTTGCGGATGCGGAAAAAAAATTAAAATTATTTAGATTTTAAAATTTAATCAAAAATATATTTAAAATCAATCTTTTTTTCCTAAGTAAATTTTTATTGCCATATAATACTGCCATATTGATTAATTTTTGTCTCATCTTTCAACAACAAAAAATGTGTGATGATTTCACAAGTGAATTAAACACGCGTCTAAAAATCAGTCTTTGTCATATGAGATTTGCGGAGTTCGTGGCTCGACTAATTCAAGCGTCAAACACAAGGTCACGCCACCGCGCATCTCCGCGCCCGCTTTTTTTTTTTTTTAAAATAGCTATACGCCTTTTCGACGTCGAGGTCATTAGAGGCTTGAAAAGATCGGGGCTATGAACGGGAAAGAATTCGGCATTGGTCATTAAAGGAAGCATTCACCTGGAGTGATTTGGGGAAGCCATGGAAAACCCAAATCTGGATTCCCGGACGGTGAATCGAACCGGCGTCCTCCCGAATGCGAGACCAGGCCGTTACCGCCTACCCGCCGCGCTCAGTTCCGTGCTCTCCACCCACCGCCCTAGTGGCGCATTTACAGTACAACTTGTAGGACCAAACAATATCGTTTTTCAATAAAAGAACGCTTATTGGTCCGTGAAATCGGTTACAGGAATACTTGTAGGAGGTGTTGGATGTTGTTGGTCTCCCAGATAACTAAAAAAAAGGACCTTACTGTCCAACAAGCTGTAGATATTGGAGGCAGCTATTGGAGTAAACATTCTATGAGTGTGCGATAAAGACACATGGTGTGCCGCGAGAATGTACGAGTGGAATGGATTGCTTGGAACATGTAGAGTAGCGTGAATGGGTGAGCGCATCGTACGGTAGTTCTACACTGATATCCTATAAGTAGTACCGTGAACAGGGCGCTTTAAGGTCGAGCCACTCTAGACCGCACCGAGCCCGCACCGTCACCGCACTGACACTCGGACGAGTGACGGCTTGCCCCCCTCGCATCCACACCCATCCCTATCTCGTTCGTGAGACGGCCGGGTTCCTACTGTGTCTTCAGTCTCCTTTAACGTATACACTTCGTTCTTTCACGGAATTAATGTTAAAAAATTACCTTAAAATTGACTTGGGAATCGCAACTAGGGTTACCACCCGTACTTTATTAATGAGCAGTGTACTTTATTTTTGCGTAGGCGTACATTTTTTCTGACTCCTGTTATAACCTCAATGTTTGATCACTTATACACGAAAATAGTATCCCAATGCAGTTTTGACAAATGATCATCACTGTACTGGATTGAAAAATTCTCGTGTATATCAAAATAGTCACAATGAAATTCTCGGGTATATCAACAGAGTCACAATGAAATCTCAAGCGTCACTCACGTGACGTGTTTGTTTTGGTTGAGGTTCCTTTCGATTCACTCAATATGTTTTTAACAAAAAATTATAAGATTAATAAACAGTTTAATTTAAATACACAGGAAAAAGATTCTGTAAAATAATTATTATTTCATGTGACCTAAAAATTCCAGTCACAGAGTTTCTTATCAGCCGCGCAGTACACCTCTATCGTTGTCACCTATTTTTAAAAGGAGACCTACAGATTAACGTGACATCGAACCACGGAGCGTCCCAGTATCTTACCATTAAGAAATCAAAGCTTTGCCATAGGTGACTGTTAATTTTAAGACCCATGAAAATTATAGCTGCGACAGGGATTTGAACAAGGGACTTTCAGTACCCCAACCGTATGCGGTATCCATCTGAGTCAAGAGACAAATCTGGACGTAATGAGAAATAAATATTCAAACATAGTAAAATCAACGTACTTTTTTCCTATTTAATTTATTTTTGTTATTCGTCTTGTTAGCAGAGAGGGCTGAGGATATTGAGAAGTTATTGAATGGCATGAACAAAGTAATGAAGGAAGATTTTGGACTGAATATAAATCAAAGTAAGACAAAAGTGATGAAATGTAGCAGAAATGATACCAATACTAGCAGATTAAATATAAAAATAGGGTCGGATGCAATAGGAGAAGTGAGTGAGTTCTGTTACTTGGGAAGCAAAATTACAACCGATGGCCGAAGCAGGAATGATGTTAAAAGCAGAATAACAGTAGCAAAAAGAGCCTTCATGAAAAAGAGAAACCTTTTAGTTTCAAATATCGGTCTAGGAATTAGAAATAACTTTTTAAAAGTCTATGTGTGGAGCACAGCACTTTACGGTAGCGAAACATGGACTTTAGGAACACCGGAAAGAAAGAAACTTGAAACATTTGAAATGTGGTGCTACAGAAGAATGCTGAAAATTAGGTGGATAGATAAAGTAAAAAATCAACGAGTTTTGGAAATGATGGGTGAGAAAAGAAGTTTATGGAAGAAGCTTACAGAAAGAAGAGACAGGCTGATAGGTCATATTTTGAGACATGCTGGATTGGTTAATTTGTTAGTGGAGGGAACAGTCGAAGGTAAGAACTGTAGAGGAAGAGATTAGCCTTTTGTATGATTGAATACATATTTTTCAGTACTTCTAAATTCAGATGCTTGCGGCGTTTGATTGGGATAAGGTTCAGATTCTGGGTCTCGATGCAATTTTTACAGACCTTAACCTCCGGCAAAGCTATGATTTGTTAATACGAACATGCAAGGAGCTACATTTTACGAACATCTGATGTATCTAAAGTAAGGCTGAAAAAAGGACACTTTTATAAAGCAATCAGTAACGCTAGTCGCTAAACTCTGAACTCTTTGTATAGGCTTCTCCATATCGACCAGTCCGACACCGGCCCGCACCGTCAAAAATTAAACCATACTAATGACGGCCGGCACACGGTGCGGTGTTGTTTCAACTCACTTCATTCGAGTGAGCGACAAAAATAAGAAAATTGTCGGTAGGTGACAGTGTGGGTTTGGTGCAATCTATTGTAGACCTCTACTTTACATGAAAGCTCAAACTTGTAAATTCCTCGCTTAGATAATAAGTTTCAGCAGCGGCTGAATAAACAAACAGTTATACACTGACATTTGGTTGAGAATGGAGGCAGAGCTGGACGCCTTCGAAACGTCCCGCAAATATGATATATTAACACGGCTGGAAGCCCGAGAAAAATATATTAATAAAGTTCATTGTTACTTTTATTGCAAGATCGTCAGAAAACAACCACTTTTTTGCTAGCTAAGAGACGATAGTCAGGATCTCGAATAAAAAGAAAAGAAAAATATATACTACAATGTAAACAAAACATCCGCTATACATCCGCATTAAAAATTGAGGATGCGGATTCGAATGCGGATGTAGGATTTCATTTTTTTTTTTTTTTTTTTTTAACAGTTTAACGTCCCTTTTTAACAACGTGGTCTTTAGAGACGGGAAAGGAGGGGGGCAAGGAATGGGAAGGAATTTGGCCATGGCCTTTTGAAGGAAGCATCCCGGCATTCACCTGGAGTGATTTGGGGAAACCATGGAAAACCCAAATCTGGATGCCCGGACGGGGATTCGAACCGCCGTCCTCCCGAATGCGAGGCCAGAACGCTATCCGTTACACCACCACTCTCGGTGTAGGATTTCAGGTGAAAGTTCAGCACTTGCGGATGAGGATATCCGTTACATCTCTGTAGTTACAACCCACGTCCTCAATTATCTGCTTCATATATTCTAACCTCCGTCTTCCTGTACAGTTCTTACCTTCAACAGTTCCCTCCACTAACAAATTAACCAATCAAGCATGTATTAACATATGACTTACCAGCCTGTCTCTTCTTTCTGTAAGTTTCTTCCACAAACTTCTTTCCTCATCCATCATTTCCAAAATTTGTTCATTCGTAATTTGTCTGTCCATTTAATTTCAGCATTCTTCTATAGCCCCAAATTTCAAATGCTTCAATTTTCGTTTTTTTCCTGGTATTCCTAAAGTCCATTTTTCGTCACCATAAAGTGGTGTGCTCCATTTACAGAATTTTAAAAAGTTCTTTCTATGATCTACATCAATGTATTAAACTAAAAGATTTCTCTTTTTCATGAAGTCTCCTTTTGAAAGTGCTATTCTGCTTTTAACATCATTCCTGCTTCGGCCATCGGTTGTAAGTTTGCTTCCGAAATAGTAGAATTCACTTACTTTTCCTATTGCATCCGATACTATTTTTATATTTAATCTACTCTGTTTGGTATCATTTCTGCTGCATTTCATCACTTTGGATTTGATTTGATTTATATTCAGTCTAAAATCTTTCTTCAGTATGGCGGCCAGTGATTCCGGCTCTTAAACCTCACTGACGTATCTGTTGATGTTCAGATTGTCCTGAATTCGCAGGAGGCGGGTTTGCATGGTGCCTCAAACCATCACACTTGGCCTTTGTAAGCGATGCTGCTCAACAATTCAGTCTGCCCGAAAGCATTCACGACGGTAGCATCTAAATATGACTTCCCACGGCTTGTGCATTTGCCGACCACGCCAGTCCACAGCGGGCCGAGGGAAGGGACCCGCCTCTATCCGTCACCCAGTCGGTAAATATCAAACGCTGAAACGACACTAGCAAATGTGGCGGGGAGGTGGCTGCGAGGAGGCGAGTGCTAGTCTGTGCTGCGTGCTGATCCGTACAATTCCGCTGCATGGCGCGGCTTACAAAACTACGGACCTCGGGAATCCACCACAACACGTACTTGGCTATTATTGAAGGACAAGCTGAAAAGGGACTCATCCAAAAACACTAGATTTTGCCACTCAATACGCAACTGGCAGCCATTTTGTCCACATGGCCGTAACCGACAGAATAGCTTTGTCCACAATGCAGGTTTTCTATAGCAATCTAGATGATTGCTTCGGTAAGCCTAAAAAAAAAAAAAAATCTGAAATTCCTCCATCTATATATATATAAAGATGAATGTATGTATGTTTGTTTGTTTGTTGGTTTGCTTGTTCTTCATACAAATCCACAGTTTTCATCCGATCTCAAAGAAACGTTGCACACTTATCCTTTGAAACAAGGAGAAAAATACTGTCTACATTCGGTTGAAAAATTAACTGTATAAATAATACATGTTGTCTTATAATTTCTAAAAATTACTGAACAGCGATAGATAGACGCGGTTGGATGTGGTGTTCTCTGTACTGTTTTCCCGTGTAATGGTCGGGTAGCTCAGTGGTTCCCCGCCGGGGAGGTCGCTGTTTTTCGATCACGTTTTGTGATGATAACGACAAGTTCAAATTGGTAATTGAAGTGATATCAATATGCTGAAGTTACTAGCATTTTTCTTTATTTAAGTTTAGTTACACCTTGTTGTTGTGCCTTGTGGATCAATTTTTTAATAGTATGATAAGTTCACATCCGCTTCGCAAAAGAAAAAGAAAAAAAAGTGGTTAAAGCGCTTGCTTACTGATGTTTGGGTCGTGGTCTCTGGTTCAAATCACCGAGGAGGGTAAAATTTTTACAAATTGTTTCTGATCGTAAGAGTCACTTCTGGGCCGTCGGTTATTGGGATTGATGTTAAACTGTAGATATCACAAAGTTAGGGGTGCAATGCGAGTCAAATCGTAGGTAGTCTTGCAATGATGAAGGTTGTAGTGTTATGGGATCCACTACATTTGTCAAGGTGGAGCCACCTTTCGTCACCGTGTGTGTGAATGGTGTGAAAGAGGCAACAGTTGCCATCTATGTGCAGGTGTTTAAGACGCCACTTTTGTTCTATGGTCCTGCTTCAAATACCGGGAATTGGCCACCGGATGCAGCACCCTGATTGGCAGAGCTGGGGGTGACGCCCCAACTGACCTCGTGGCTGGAGAGGAGACAAGAGAGGACTCGTCGTCCGGAGAGACGTAGAGGAGGACGGTTTTGGTGATACGCAGCAGCGTCTAGTTGAAGTGTGATGTGTAAAATCTGTGAAAAAGTGTTTCGTGTCAGGGGTCAGCCCATCTCAGGGTCAGTGTGAGGCTGATATCTTTTACTGCATTTTAGTCGACGGAAGAGTTCATCCAACACCAAGCAACAACACGGTAATGTGCTTATAAAAAAGGAAAACTTTATCACTGCATTGACATTTTCATGCGACTGCACCTGAAACGACCCGAGAATTTTCTCATGAGCCAGTTTATTATTGCTTTATCCGGACACTGTCATTTATTTTTAGGTTTCTTGTACTAAGAAATACATGCAAGGCATCCCATGCTGGAGCAAATTTTACATACAAAAATTGTAATTTAGTGTTCCTTTATTTTTCTTTTGTGCATATTGTGAATAAATATTATGTAGTTTCTAAACAGAAATTTTATCCCAGAATTATTTTAAAAAAATAGTATTGAATAATTAAATAACAGTAAAATCCAGTTAATAATCCTTAAGTAACGAAAGAAATCGTTACAAGGTGAACACTTTTTTACGTTATATTGATCCATCAGAGGTTATTCGCAGTCAGTGTGTGTGTGATCTGCTGTAACAATACTATGGATGCGGAAGTAAGTCTCTATCTTTTGTTTCGTTTTGACGACTAAATGCCTATACCGATATTGACGGAATTTGGGGAAAAAAATCTGTAGGGAGGGCACAGGACATTTTTTTTTTTCGGTATGATTAATAGTTGTAGTAACGAAATTTTGAGGACTCATCTAATGATGACAGAGAGACGGATGTGTGTGTTAGTATGTAATGTTACGTCGCTTGCTCAAACTATGCTTCTCGCGCATTATGTTAGTGTATAATTTGTTAATAACTTTCGTTTAGAGAAAAACGTATTATTTAGTATAGATGTCGATTTTCTCTGTCCCACTACTTTGTGTCTGCTTAAATGTTTCTGGCACGTTTATTTTGCCTTCTTTTTTGACATGGCTTGCGGGTGTAAACTGGCCTAAGTTGTAGCTGTAGCAGAGCACGAGCAGCTAAAGTTATTAGAACCCAAGAATCGGATGCTCATGCTGGAAAAAAAAGAAAAGACCAAGCTGAAATAAAGCTGCCCTTAGTTAACACCCCCTCCCCCCCCCCCCCAAATCCCCTCACTATCGTTTGTTTTTCTGTTTTTAAATATGTTGGAAATTGATTCTCTTCAAGAGACAGGTTCGATGGTATAATGATATAGTGATGGCTTTCCGGTAATATTATGCCGACTCGGTGTTGTTTGGGACCAAAATAACTATATATATTGAATTCTGGCAAAGTAATTGTTAATCCACGCGCACGATGTCGCCCGTGTCAACTAGTTGTTAATAAAGCACTTACCGCACGGGAACACAATGTTGAGACTAGAATAAGAAAATATGTAACGACGGTTCATAGTATTTAATGAAAGCAAAAGTGTTTAATTATGAATGTGGACGTGTTTTATCAACAGGTAATCCGTTAATGCTTGTTGGTGTTTCTTTACAGTTTGTAGCAAGTACAGGTTAGCTGAGTTTATATTTTTTTTCGCGTTTTTCAAAAGCTGTATGTCTAGGGACTGTGATTGCTGTGTGCAGACGCGACCTGAGGTGGCTGATCTGCGCGCGCAGCTTGCAGCTGTATTAGCAAAAGTTAGATTGCTGGAAGCTGCCGTAAAATGTTGCAGCAGATGTGATATTGGGTAACCTGATGTAGCCATGCCAGTCACAGATTCTCCCATATCGACCATTGTACCTGTAACCCAGGCTGAAGAGCTGGAGACCATGCCGCGGTCGCCTGTAGGTGACTGGCCTATGGCTTCTAGACTTCGAAGCAGCAGCAGGTGGCAGTCCAACAGACTCAAAGGCCAAGACTCTAAACTTGTTCTACTGCTCAACCGGTATGACGTATTGTCGGAGGCTGACTGAGTCCCACATTTGTCATCCTGCGAGTTGACGGTCCCACAGCCCGCTAGATCTGAGCAATCGAAGAAGGGTATTATGGTAGTTGGGAGCTCTAATGTTAGGCGGTTCGTAGAGCCCATTAGGGAAATAGTGTATTCCTCTGGGAAGAAATCCAACGTCCGTTCGTTGTGTATTCCATAGAACGGACGGGGTGTAGCCAACTACAGATTGTGGCTCCTGTCGGCACCAATGATGCATGCCGCTTGGGTTGGAGGTTATCCTCTCTTCCTTCCAGCGGTTAGCTGAAAGTGTGGACACTGTGGCCAGTGGCCCCAAGATATCGGCAGAGCTAACCATCTGTACCATCGTAGACAAAGTTGATTCTGGACCTCTGGTGCAGAGTCGTATTGTGGGGCTGAACCAGAGACTACGACGTTTCTGTGATGATATTGGCTGCAGATTTCTCGATCTTCGCCATAGGGTTGAGTCATATAGGGATCCTCTGAATTGGTCAGGCGTATACTATGTTCGTGAATCGGCTACACGGGTGGCAGAGGCCGTGTGGAATGCACTGGGGGAGGAAGATCCGGATCACGAAATACGGTTACGGGCAACCAAAGCAGATACGACACCGAAATGTAGCAGGAACGCAAAAGAATCTCGACACTTAAAAGTTCTCGTAATTATCTGTAGAGCGTTTGTAACAAACAACCGGAACTTGATATCGTTATTTGTATCACAGGACCGGATATCGTTAACGGTACAGAATATTGGCTAAAACCGGAAATAAGTTCCGCCGAAACTTTTAAAGGTAGCATGAACGTTTATCGTAAAGATGGATTACATTCTCATGGGGGTTGGGTACTCACAGCTGTGAGTAAATTCCTCCGATGTAATGAAATAGACGTCGATACGATCTCTGAAATCATAGGGATTAAGCTCACTGTTGCTGGGTCAAACCTCGTCATAGGCGCCTTCTACCGTCCACCAGATTCCGACATAGTTATCGCCCAGGAGCTAAGAAATAATGTAAATAGCATAGCTAGCCGTTTTCAGGATCATGCTGTGATTCTAGGAGGCGACTTCAACTTGCCTTATATCTACTAACGTAATTACGTTCACATAATGGTAGCAGCGATAAAGCAGCATCTCTCAGATAATCATCTCGAGCAGCTAGTTAATGAACCTACGCAGTGTCATAACGGTAGCGAAAACATTTTAGATCTGCTGGTTACCAACAGGCCAGAATAATTCACCGACGTTTCAACGACTACAGGAGGAAGCGATCACAAAGCGGTAATTGCGACTATCTAAATTAATGACCAAGCAAAGAAGGAGAAAAGGACGGAATGTATATAGATTCGGTAAGGCCTCAAAGGAGTGTTTTAGAACCTACTTGAGGAATAATTACGATAACGTCAAGTTAACGAGGGACACCGTTGAAGAGATGTGGCCTCGATTTATACGAATTGACAGGGTAGTTTTGGAAATACTAATACCTAAGCGGACAATAAAGGGTGAGAATCATCCACCGTGGTACACGCGCAAAGTAAAAAGATTACTCAAAAAGCAAAGGAGGATACACGCACGCTCAAGGAGGAAGGGGTGTCGTAGTGATTTAGAAACCTTAGCTGAGTTAAGAGAACGTGTTAAGAATATGATGCGTGAGGCGTTCAACGATTTTCATTCCAACTCTCTCTCTAAGAGTCTCACAGAAAACCCAAAGAAATTTTGGTCGGTATGTACAATAAGTCAGTTGTACCAACATCAATATTCAAGCAGTAATTCGTGAAGGTTCCGAGGTTAATGAAAACCGCGATAAAGCTAACGTACTAATACTGTATTAAAAAATTCATTTACTGATGAAAATAAGAATAGCATTCCTATTTTTCCACGTCGTGTCCAGTTGGTGATGGAATCATTACGAATAAATACCGCAGGAAACTTAAAGCAATTAGAGCTCCTGAAGTGGAGGAAAGCACCGGGCCCGGATGTAATTCCAGTAAGAGTATTTTCAGCGTACGCGGTGGAAATCCGACCATTTCTGTCTGATATATACAGTAAATCCTTCCGACAGGAAAATGGCCCAAATATCACCGATTTTCAAGAAAGGTGATCGAATTGATAATAGAAAGTACCGTTCCATATCTATCTCGTATAACATTTGTTTGTAGTAGAGTTATGGAGCATATTATGCTCGAACTTTATGAATTTTCTTGATGAAAATAATTTTCTTACAACAAATAAACACGGATTTCAGAAGAAACGTTTATGTGAAACATAGCTGGCCCTATTTACACATGACGTAATGAAAGTTATTGATGCAGGTTCACAATTAGATGCATTTTTTTAAGATTTTAAGAAAGCCTTTGACTCTGTGCCACACAACCGCCTTATAGCGAAGCTTTGAGCGTACGGTATATCGGACCAACTTTGTGACTGGATAAAGGATTTTCTAACTGGTCGGTCGCAGTTAGGGATTGCAGTCCAGCTAAGTGGGATCCTGCAATCCCCCGGGATCCCGCACCACTAGAAAGTCTGGTGGATCCCGCACAAACTTAAGCGGATCCGCAATCAGCAAAATCCGGTGGATAAGTATGCCAATCTGCGTGACTCGCTGCCCCACTCGGTCTCTATAGGATGTATTGCACTGATTGCCTATACCCCTGCAGTTGGAATTTGACTCGTGTTAATAAATTTTTGTTTTTGTCAACCTTCGTAATTCGTAAGTAAATAAATCTAATTTTACGTATTCATTAAAAATTACGTTTGTTTTGAGTACACATTTCTATAATTTGAGTTATGTTGCGTATTTAGTACGATTTTCTAAACATACATTAAGTATTTTTTATGTGTCGCACACGTTATCTGAACTACACAGTTAAAGCTTTTTTTCTCTGTTCCATTATTTCCATTTATTTGCAGATTAAGTAATTGTGACAACTTTTTGTATTTGCTGCTGAAAATTTGATTATTCGTTGAAACGAAACTAATGTTATCGTAATTTTAAAGATCGCATACCTATTTATTTAGCAGCTATCAAAAGGCAATTTTATATCCTTTGACTTATTGTTATTTTGGCCGCCGTCTCAATGCGTTTAAGACAAATGTTCTTTGATGAAAGCTTCATTATTACTCTGGCTTTCGATTACCTCGTGCGCTTCGGAGAGCACTACACGTGCCTCCCCGGTTTCCCACAGCTGACCTGCACGAGGCCGCAGGAATACCGATGCTCGAAGAACGGGTCGCACAGATTACAAGATCCTTTTACCAAGCTACCAGAGACTCAAACAATCACTTAATTGCCAACTTAGGACAATACAACCAGTGTCGTAGCTAGGTCAACAAGGGCCCCGGTGCAAAAAATTTAGGCCAGACGGGCGACCTTTTTTTTTCTTTGTGTGCTGTTCAGCGCCCCCTGAACTGAGGATGTGGTCCCTTGAATTGTTCTTTAGGGGCCCCTGAGCAGTGGTTGGGGCCCCCCTGAGCAGCGAGGGCCCTTAGTGAGGGGCTCCTGTGTTTTCAGAGGCTCCTTAGCCGACGGTAGTGCTCCCTATAACACAGTGTACGACAAGCACAAGAGGCCTTTGTCAATCTTGACAATTAAGTAAAATAACCTGAGCAACCAAAAAGACACACCACAAGAAAATCCACTAACTTGTAAAGTCTGAAGGAAATGTCATCAGACAAATCCTTCTCAATAAACTGCTTGAGAAGTATAAGCAGCAAATGCTCTGCGATGATGATGATTACCCCTCTTGGGATAATTTGGTCAACCTCCACAATACATTATTTTTGAGTGAATAACATGTGTCCTTTCAACTCCTTGTAATTATTTAGACTAAACGCAAAAAAAGTTATAATGAAGTCCTTAACGGCGGTATCGCCGAAATGTGTTGTAAAAACACCTCCTCACGTGTCAAATTTCTTGTTTTTACAACGAAATCCGGCAATACATCCGTGAGGACTTTACTGCAATCATACGCCGAAAACGTCTCCTTTCTTATTAAAAGTCGTTACGCCACTTAAAGTAAAACTGAAATACTTGACAGTTTACGTCTTGGTGAGTAGTTTCCTTTAATAACAATGAATCAAATATAAGATAAATCAAGGAATCAAGAGAAATAATAATGAATCCCACAAGATCAATTCATGTAAAACTAGGCCCAATCTCGTGCTTGTGTAGTAACAAAAGTTATGAGATCTTGTTCTGAGCCAAGTCTACACTTAACAGAGTATATTCACTTCACTTTGTGAAATAGAATGCTTTCTCTCGGTGTTATGGTACATTCGCTTCTTTAGAATAATAATAATAATAAAAACTCTGGTAATTTCGCCATTATGCATACCATGTTTTTAAACTGATGTGATGTATTGCAAGGCATAACCTAAGACTGAATATTTTCCATTTTTATAAACGATCTCGGAGACAAAGTTAAAAGCATTTTTAGATTGTTTGCTGATGATGCTGTTATTTATAGGGAAGTGAGGAATCTGGCCGATTGCTTAGAAATTCAGCGCAATCTGGATGTTATTTCGGCATGCTGCGATGAATGGAAACTTACACTAAATTGTAAAAAGTGCCAAATAATGTGCATAACTAACAAATAGAATCCGATTCTTTAGAAAAACGAGGTAAACAGTTCAGTTATTGACATGGTCGATTCTGTGAAATATTTGTGAG
Source organism: Vandiemenella viatica (assembly GCA_031002005.1). Taxonomy (NCBI): domain Eukaryota; kingdom Metazoa; phylum Arthropoda; class Insecta; order Orthoptera; family Morabidae; genus Vandiemenella; species Vandiemenella viatica. The sequence goes on along the minus strand of JARYHS010013630.1, from coordinate 287,781,185 downwards.
TAACAGTGTAAAGGAACACGAAATGGGACTTATAAATTAATTCTTTAGTAGGTAGAGCTAATTCTAGGCTGCGATTCCTAGGACGAATCTTGATAAAATTGTAATGAACAAACAAAGGAGATTGCGTACAAATGTCTTGTGCGTCCACATTTGGACTACTGTTGTTCCATTTGGGATCCGTTTCGTAAGGAGTTGATTGAGAGTATAGAGAAGAGCCGCTCGATTCGTGACCGGTTGCTACAGTCCCTATGAAAGCGTCACAGAACTGATTAGTAGACTAGGCTGGGACTCTCTGGTAGATAGACGACGCACGTTTCGTTTAAACTTATTGGTAAACATGCGTACTCCCACTTTCACTTACGAGTGTAGTGAAATACTTCGTCCACCAACCTATTTGAGTAGGAATGACAGGAAAGATAAGATTAGAGAAATAAGGTGCCGCACTGATTCTTATATGAATTCTTTTTTCCCTCGTACCATTAGGGATTGGAATGCACGACAAAGAGATTAGCTTTGGTGCTGAGCACCCTCTGCCACCCACAGTTTTGTGAATTGCAGAGTATATATGCAGATGTAGATGAAGCAACGGTGCTCCATGCTTCTGGCATTTAGCTTGGAACTAGCGCTTGGTGGCAATTCTGTATTCGTAATACATTTACACGCAGCATTTTTTATAAGTTTATAAATTAATTTTGGAATAAAACTTTCGTTATGATTACTTTTTTTTAGAATATATTTTAATATTTTTTGTTGCTATCTATGATTCTTAGTCCAACTGTACGAGGGCTCTGAAGATATGAACCACCTAATCAAAATCACTATTTTTGAATGCATGTTTTGTTAGTGGAAAATACAGGATGAAAATAGTAATTTCTTATTTTCACCGTAAATTTTAACAATTTCCTGTCTGACGATTATTTGAAAGGAGTAGCAGCAATATACGGCATGTGTTTTCTAGCCTAACGGAATCAAGTTTGTTCTGAAATCAGACTCAGCACGCTAACGACCTCGCGCCAATAATAACAACGGAATCAGTAAAAACATTTGTTACATTTTTGTTTGGAACCACAGGAAATCAAAGTTACTCTGCAGTTATAATGAGACCTAGGGAGCTTGCATAAACCACGTAGCTCCTTTTTGGCCTCCTGTGAACCCCCATCCACCCCCCCCCCCCTCTCGTAGGTCTACTTGACTATCCGATCTAACGGGTTAAAACATCAGGACTTTCATATCCATACTCCGAGAAACTCCTGGTTCTCTGCTAGTAAATAGAAATAAGATATATGTATAACATTTATTAACAGATAACTGCCAACTTATAAAGTCGCGGGAACAGCTGGTCGAACGTCACTACCACCCATGCGCATGCACAAGTTTGGAGCTCAGGCTTGAGCCTTGTTTAGAGGCTCACGCTAACGCGCTAACCTCAAGCCTATTTTCTGTCGGGACAGATTTTACTCAAGCCTAACTTTTTGGGTTGCGCAAACTTCATGCCTGCGTTTACACGCAACGACTTACTTGCACAAACTGGTTCGCTCTTGAGCGTGTAAACGTACCTTAAGGAGTTACGGCACTGTTGATTGTGATTCACCTGTGGGATTGAGACGTTTTATATTTAGGTATGTGTATATTAATACGCTAAGCGAAAACTTCGGATCCCTTTTTAAGAATATTGCGCGCACGGAGTAGTGTCAGATTTGGCATAGTTAAAGTTTATATGAGAAGAACTACAGGAAGCTAAAATCTATATATAATATGTGTTACAAATACATTAAATTAAACAAATCTTTCGTTGTTTACATTCATTTTTTTTTTTTTTTTTTTTTTTGGCAACGACACTTAGCGATTCTGCCAATGTTTGTGGTCTTTTGTAAACATTAAAAACATATATATATATATTATATATATATATATATATATATAATATGCATAGTTCATACATGTAACAAATACATTATTAAATAACAAATAAATTCACGAACGTGTGTATGCGTGAAATCGGATCGGAGCCAACTATCTGACATGTATTCCCAGCGCTAAGATACTCAGTGATCTTTAGTGAAACAAAAGAGTCGCATAAAGTAGACATTAATCGTTGATGTTATAAAAGTAACATTTCAAAATGAAATGTAGCGATTCTGCCAGATACTATATGGTATTTTTATTATTTAAAACGTTAAACTTTGGTAAGGGTCTTTTGATTTTTGAATTTCGGTAATTTCATTACAGAATTTTTTTCATTCAGATATTTGCACGTACTTCCATTATGCCTCGATATAGAACATTGGCAAGTCAGAGAGAGACAAAAAAAGAAGGAATACCTATGTGCGTGAAATTCAAATGATAATAGACCAAATTTAAATAGTGAACACACAAAATGATTAAATTATTTTGATGGTTACATTTAAATGCACACTAAATGTCATCGCAAGAAATTTTGATAGTTTCGAATTTACAATGCAGGTTTTGCAATGCAATAAATTTAGAATCATAAGTCACTTCAGTTTAAAGGACTGCATTCACTTCATTTTGTCAAAAGTTTAAACCAGTTTTACCGGCCTTAAGTCAATATGAATATTTTAAATCATTGTAGGATGGACTAAATCAAATGAACCATCGATAAATACAAAATCAAAAATTATTATGAAATATTCCTAAATACATTTCATTATTTGTATGGTTAGTTCAGAGCGAAAATTTCAAATACAGTCACGCTTGGAGTGTATAATTTTAATTTTATAGGTTGTGCAGGGAATTATGGCAAACAACAAAAGCTAATAACGTATTGGAACACGCTCGCAGCCAACGACTTTAATGTTTACAGTATATAATATATCTATGCTCGGAGCAAACGCAATAAAACAAATAATGATTATTACTCTTTCACTAAAGAAACTAAAAAACTTAATGAATTACGGTCGAACTTCGACCCCCCCCCCCCCCCGCAAATTACTAGTCTTATACAAAAATGCCAATCAAAGTGATTGTTTGACTACCTAGTACATAGATAGATTATTTTGCAAACTGATTTGCTGTAGGACATGTAATGTGACTAAAGTTTAAATATTTGCCATATTTGATTAAATACTTAGAATCTGATTTTTTAAAAAATGTAAGCAGCATGAAGTTACATAAATGCGCAAGGAAATTAATTTACAGTTATAGTTACAAAAGTATACTTAAAAAGGCTTGAGATCTTAAAATTAGTGTCATTTTCCAAGGTAGTGTATATTATTTAACATTAAAATGGATTTTTAATCAGTTAAATAGACGTTTATTAATTAATTTGATACCACTTTCAAAACTTATGTGGAACTCACGAGACTGAAGTTAATCACGCAAATTTCCTGCGGGATTGAAAGCAGTGTGGGGTTACCGTCCATGACCAGAGTAAACATATTGCACTGTTAAAAAAAGTTTGCACTGCATTCTACTTGTAACGTTACAGGATGATTACCTATTAATTAGTAATTTAATATTAATCTGTACTGTGATTTTGTTTATTTGGAGACGTGTGTGGGCCGGCCCAGACTGGAGCGGGAGGAGAGGGTCCATAATTAAACTGCCCGAACGGATTAAGGGCGAGTGACAGCTCTAAAGCGAAGAGACGGCGGTCATTTTTAGTAAATCGACAAGGGAAGGCGACCCCTCTAAAAGCTTTTAAGAGCGCGGAATACCGCATGGCTCGGGAAGACAAGATCAAGGACGTAATAAATTAAGACGGTGGATACATGACAAGGGATATTGCTGACGTAAAAATTTTCTACTGTGGGAAAATGGAGAAATGCTTAGGTTACATGTGTGAGCCCACGAATCAGAGACAAGCGAAATGAACGTGATGTGTGGAAGGAATGCGTAGCCTGTAAGAGGGCAGTAATGATTGTTGTTATAATAAGTGTTAAACTTTTTCTTCTCAGCCAATCATCGAGGGAGAGTAGGTTCTCTGAGGACGGTGTTGGACGCCGACTGAAATCCAGAGGGAAGGGAAGAGTTATTCGGTAGGAGATTTTTTTGGGCCGGCTGATTCAGATCGAGAATGACGGCCTGATACTTTCGGTCCGACTTGTTAGCAATGACTGCAAGTCTGTAATTACAGTTATGAGGGCGTCAAGTCTCAGACTTAAAATGCCTACCAGTTATGCAAGCGGTGGGGAAGCTATTTGTTGAGCCTTTCGTCAAGTGTTACCACAGTGTAAGACGAAACGTACAGCAAATTGTTGGCTGAGCTAATACTGAATGAAGTGTTGCATTCGACGCGGGAATGTGATTTCGGCAGACATTGTTCGACGTGCGTCTGTTACAGCTGAGCGGAACTTCAAGTGGTAATGTTTCACAAACCAAATTCCATTTACCGCGAAAACACTCTAAGAGCTCCTCGATATGATAATAATTCCGAGTTTTTCTTATTTTTAATTACTTAAACTTGATTTAAAGACGTCATTCCAAAAATAGAAGATTTCTTCCTTACAATTGAGCATGAGAAAAATTGAATTCATTTAGAACAATTAAATTTTACTATAGCAATATTACAAAATATTTAATTGAATATTGCATTGAGAACAAAATTGACATTTTAATTTATAGGTATGATTAAATGCATCTGATAACGGAATTCTGTACCTGAAGAGCGGCGATTTGATAATCGATGATTCATGCAAAAAAAAAAGTTTATATGTGAAAACGAATTCTTTCTCATTAAAACATTGTCCCACAGCGAGCTTACCCAAGAATTGGACGTTAATTGGAAAACTCAAAGTGTACTGTTTTCAGTGGTCAAGGTCGTACTAGGATTAATCACTTTGGCAGCTATTGTTGTTTACAGCACCGTATGCAGAATAATACCTTACCAATAATTGTTGCTCAGCTGCATGCAGTATGCGCTGTGATCACTGACGCGTACTGAATACTTTATACTCGTAGCACCACACCATGGCAGCGGCAGCCTTCACCGTTTTTGTGTTAGGTCTTTCTTCGTTGGACTCCTTCTCTTGTCGTTTTCGTGTCACCTCCTCCTGCAGGCGACCACCCCTCTCTCGTCGATACGTGAACAGAAGAACATCGAAAAATCAGAAAACGAGCAATAATTCTTTGGCTTTCGTTCAGAAATCGTATTTGGCGCCTTGTATATTGCATCTCGCTAACTGGCCTCGCCGCCCTAACCTTCAAGAGGAAGCCGCCTCTATTCGGTCACCT
>JARYHS010013630.1:287720787-287774992 GCA_031002005.1 Vandiemenella viatica | reverse complement strand
TATTTTAATTACGATCTTAAGTTAATAATCGTAAGGGGATATGTATGAATTTACAATGAGCCAAGTTTGAAGTTTCCCAATTTATCATTTGTTAAAAAATACAATATATATATTCCTTGACATTTGTGGTGAAAGATTCTTGCACCAAACATGCATGATTTAAATGGTGGTTAGCATCTCAGCTAGCATTTTAAAAGATCACTTTGATAAGAGCAGCTGAGAAACTCTCAATCAATAGGCTTCCCTAAAGGACGTTTCAGGTCTGATCAAAAAGTAAAGTTGAACGTGGTTTAAGAGTTTTTATAAGGTATTTACCATGGTTCGTTGCCAGTCAACATCACATCTTCCGTCTCTAAAGTGAGACTACATAGAAAGATGGCTTCACCATAAAAACTCCTCTCAACAAACACTTTAACATAGAGGTTAGCAGGTCTCTCCCGCTTTTTGCATCTGGATGTGGCTTGCGAGCAGTCTTCCCATGCTGCCAGTATTGCATATAAGTGCTCACGTCGGTGGTCCTGACTAGAATGAATCTTCGATGTCTTTCGTCGCCTCCCTGTATGAGCATGCCCACAGCTCCCAGCTGACTGTTGGAAAAATAACAGTGAGATAAAAAGCAGATTGAGGACGTGGGTTGTAAGGGATATGTAAAAATGAAGAGGTAGCACAAGATAGGAAGGGGTGGAGGATTGCATCAAACCAGTCGAAAGACTGATGACAGCAAAAAAAAAAAAAAAAAAAAAAAAAAAAAGAGACTTCACAGCCTATTTCCAACAAGTTTTGCCCTTTGTGCTATGATGTCTGGCTGCTCAATTCGTTTCTATGAATCTGTCCTTTAGCTGTTAAATTTTCGTAGTAATCGAACACGAAAATTATATCGGCACACGCCTGCTACAAGCTCTGTTACAGCTCACCTTTGTTACGTCCGGTCAGTCACCCCGGCTGCCTCTCTCACCGTTCCAAAAATTCGCATGAAAGGAAACGGCTGAAATATGGGATGTGGAGCTGCTTGCAGGTCGGGCAGTGATATTTTTGTGCTGTCATCAGTTTTTCGACTGGTTTGATGCAATCCTCCATCCCTTCATATCTTGTGCTAACCTCTTCATCTCTCTTTACACATCCCTTACAACTGGGGTTGTTGTGGATGTTATCTTTGCGGATATTCAATGCTTGACAACCGCCAATGCGGATGTTTTGCCGAAGCTCTTGCGGATGTGGAAAAAAGAAATTAAAATTATTTAGATTTTAAAATTAATCAAAAATATATTTAAAATCAATCTTTTTTTCCTAAGTAAATTTTATTGCGATATAATACTGCCATATTGATTAATTTTTGTCTCATCTTTCAACAACAAAAAATGTGTGATGATTTCACAAGTGAATTAAACACGCGTCTAAAAATCAGTCTTTGTCATATGAGATTTGCGGAGTTCGTGGCTCGACTAATTCAAGCGTAAAACACAAGGCCACGCCACCGCGCATCTCCGCGCCCGCTTTTTTTTTTTTTTTTTTTTTTTTTTTTTTAAATAGCTATACGTCTTTTCGACGTCGAGGTCATTAGAGGCTTGAAAAGATCGGGGCTATGAACGGGAAAGAATTCGGCATTGGTCATTTAAAGGAAGCATTCACCTGGAGTGATTTGGGGAAGCCATGGAAAACCCAAATCTGGATTCCCGGACGGTGAATCGAACCGGCGTCCTCCCGAATGCGAGACCAGGCCGTTACCGCCTACCCGCCGCGCTCAGTTCCGTGCTCTCCACCCACCGCCCTAGTGGCGCATTTACAGTACAACTTGTAGGACCAACAATATCGTTTTTTCAATAAAAGAACGCTTATTGGTCCGTGAAAACGGTTACAAAAACGGTTACAGGAATACTTGTAGGAGGTGTTGGATGTTGTTGGTCTCCCAGATAACTAAAAAAAAAGGACCTTACTGTCCAACAAGCTATAGATATTGGAGGCAGCTATTGGAGTAAACATTCTATGAGTGTGCGATAAAGACACATGGTGTGCCGCGAGAAAGTACGAGTGGAATGGATTGCTTGGAACATGTAGAGTAGCGTGAATGGTTGAGCGCATCGTACGGTAGTTCTACACTGATATCCTATAAGTAGTACCGTGAACAGGGCGCTTTAAGGTCGAGCCACTCTAGACCGCACCGAGCCCTCACCGTCACCGCACCGACACTCGGACGAGTGACGGCTTGCCCCCCTCGCATCCACACCCGTCCCTATCTCGTTCGTGAGACGGCCGGGTTCCTACTGTGTCTTCAGTCTCCTTTAACGTATACACTTCGTTCTTTCACGGAATTAATGTTAAAAAATTACCTTAAAATTGACTTGGGGATCGCAACTAGGGTTACCACCCGTACTTTATTAAAGAGCACTGTACTTTATTTTTGCGTAGGCGTACATTTTTTCTGACTCCTGTTATAACCTCAATGTTTGATCACTTATACACGAAAATAGTATCCCAATGCAGTTTTGACAAATGATCATCACTGTACTGGATTGAAAAATTCTCGTGTATATCAACATAGTCACAATGAAATTCTCGTGTATATCAACAGAGTCACAATGAAATCTCAAGCGCCACTCACGTGACGTCGTTGTTTTGGTTGAGGCTCCTTTCGATTCACTCAATATGTTTTTAACAAAAAATTATAAGATTAATATACAGTTTAAATTAAATACACAGGAAAAAGATTCTGTAAAATAATTATTATTTCATGTGACCTAAAAATTCCAGTCACAGAGTTTCTTATCAGCCGCGCAGTACACCTCTATCGTTGTCACCTATTTTTAAAAGGAGACCTACAGATTATCGTGACATCGAACCACGGAGCGTCCCAGTATCTTACCATTAACAAATCAAAGCTTTGCCATAGGTGACTGTCAATTTTAAGACCCATGAAAATTATAGCTGCGACAGGGATTTGAACAAGGGACTTTCAGTACCCCAACCGTATGCGGTATCCATCTGAGTCAAGAGACAAATCTGGACGTAATGAGAAATAAATATTCAAACATAGTAAAATCAACGCACTTTTTTCCTATATAATTTATTTTTGTTATTCGTCTTGTTAGCAGAGAGGGCTGAGGATATTGAGAAGTTATTGAATGGCATGAACAAAGTAATGAAGGAAGATTTTGGACTGAATATAAATCAAAGTAAGACAAAAGTGATGAAATGTAGCAGAAATGATACCAATACTAGCAGATTAAATATAAAAATAGGATCGGATGCAATAGGAGAAGTGAGTGAGTTCTCTTACTTGGGAAGCAAAATTACAACCGATGGCCGAAGCAGGAATGATGTTAAAAGCAGAATAACAGTAGCAAAAAGAGCCTTCATGAAAAAGAGAAACCTTTTAGTTTCAAATATCGGTCTAGGAATTAGAAATAACTTTTTAAAAGTCTATGTGTGGAGCACAGCACTTTACGGTAGCGAAACATGGACTTTAGGAATACCGGAAAGAAAGAAACTTGAAACATTTGAAATGTGGTGCTACAGAAGAATGCTGAAAATTAGGTGGATAGATAAAGTAAAAAATCAACGAGTTTTGGAAATGATGGGTGAGAAAAGAAGTTTATGGAAGAAGCTTACAGAAAGAAGAGACAGGCTGATAGGTCATATTTTGAGACATGCTGGATTGGTTAATTTGTTAGTGGAGGGAACAGTCGAAGGTAAGAACTGTAGAGGAAGAGATTAGCCTTTTGTATGATTGAATACATATTTTTCAGTACTTCTAAATTCAGATGCTTGCGGCGTTTGATTGGGATAAGGTTCAGATTCTGGGTCTCGATGCAATATTTACAGACCTTAACCTCCGGCAAAGCTATGATTTGTTAATACGAACATGCAAGGAGCTACATTTTACGAACATCTGATGTATCTAAAGTAAGGCTGAAAAAAGGACACGTTTGTAAAGCAATCAGTAACGCTAGTCGCTAAACTCTGAACTCTTTGTATAGGCTTCTCCATATCGACCAGTCCGACACCGGCCCGCACCGTCAAAAATTAAACCATACTAATGACGGCCGGCACACGGTGCGGTGTTGTTTCAACTCACTTCATTCGAGTGAGCGACAAAAATAAGAAAATTGTCGGTAGGTGACAGTGTGGGTTTGGTGCAATCTATTGTAGACCTCTACTTTACATGAAAGTTCAAACTTGTAAATTCCTCGCTTAGATAATAAGTTTCAGCAGCGGCTGAATAAACAAACAGTTATACACTGACATTTGGTTGAGAATGGAGGAAGAGATGGACGCCTTCGAAACGTCCCGCAAATATGATATATTAACACGGCTGGAAGCCCGAGAAAAATATATTAATAAAGTTCATTGTTACTTTTATTGCAAGATCGTCAGAAAACAACCACTTTTTTGCTAGCTAAGAGACGATAGACAGGATCTCGAATAAAAAGAAAAGAAAAATATATACTACAATGTAAACAAAACATCCGCTATACATCCGCATTAAAAATTGAGGATGCGGATTCGAATGCGGATGTAGGATTTCAGGCGAAAGTTCAGCACTTGCGGATGAGGATATCCGTTACATCTCTGTAGTTACAACCCACGTCCTCAATTATCTGCTTCATATATTCTAACCTCCGTTTTCCTGTACAGTTCTTACCTTCAACAGTTCCCTTCACTAACAAATTAACCAATCAAGCATGTATTAACATATGACTTACCAGCCTGTCTCTTCTTTCTGTAAGTTTCTTCCACAAACTTCTTTCCTCACCTATCATTTCCAAAACTTGTTCATTCGTAATTTGTCTGTCCACCTAATTTTCAGCATTCTTCTGTAGCACCACATTTCAAATGCTTCAATTTTCGTTTTTTCTGGTATTCCTAAAGTCCATTTTTCGCCACCATAAAGAATTTTAAAAAGTTCTTTCTATGATCTAGATCAATGTATTAAACTAAAAGATTTCTCTTTTTCATGAAGTCTCCTTTTGAAAGTGCTATTCTGCTTTTAACATCATTCCTGCTTCGGCCATCGGTTGTAAGTTTGCTTCCGAAGTAGTAGAATTCACTTACTTTTCCTATTGCATCCGATACTATTTTAATATTTAATGTACTCTGTTTGGTATCATTTCTGCTACATTTCATCACTTTGGATTTGATTTGATTTATATTCAGTCTAAAATCTTTCTTAAGTATGGCGGCCAGTGATTCCGGCCCTTAAACCTCACTGACGTATCTGTTGATGTTCAGATTGTCCTGAATTCGCAGGAGGCGGGTTTGCATGGTGCCTCAAACCATCACACTTGGCCTTTGTAGGCGATGCTGCTCAACAACTCAGTCTGCCCGAAAGCATTCACGACGGTAGCATCTAAATATGACTTCCCACGTCTTGTGCATTTGCCGACCGCGCCAGTCCACAGCGGGCCGAGGGAAGGGACCCGCCTCTGCTGGCAGGGATGGTGCGACTCAGTTGGTAAATATCAGACGCTGAAACGACACTAGCAAATGTGGCGGGGAGGTGGCTGCGAGGAGGCGAGTGCTAGACTGTGCTGCGTGCTGATCCGTACAATTCCGCTGCATGGCGCGGCTTATAAAACTACGGACCTTGGGAATCCACCACAACACGTACTTGGCTATTATTGAATGACAAGCTGAAAAGGGACTCATCCAAAAACACTAGATTTTGCCACTCAATACGCAACTGGCAGCCATTTTGTCCACATGGCCGTAACCGACAGAATAGCTTTGTCCACAATGCAGGTTTTCTATAGCAATCTAGATGATTGCTTCAGTAAGCCTAAAAAAAAAAAAAAAAAAAAAAAAATCTGAAATTCCTCCATCTATATATATAAAGATGAATGTATGTATGTTTGTTTGTTTGTTGGTTTGTTTGTTCTTCATACAAATCCACAGTTTTCATCCGATCTCAATGAAACGTTGCATACTTATCCATTGAAACAAGGAGAAAAATACTTTCTACATTCGGTTGAAAAATTAACTGTATAAATAATACATGTTGTCTTATAATTTCTAAAAATTACTGAACAGCGATAGATAGACGCGGTTAGATGTGGAGTTCTCTGTACTGTTTTCTCGTGTAGTGGTCGGGTAGCTCAGTGGTTCCCCGCCGGGGAGGTCGCTGTTTTTCTATCACGTTTTCTGATGATAACGGCAAGTTCAAATTGGTAATTGAAGCGATATCAATATGCTGAAGTTACTAGCATTTTTCTTTATTTAAGTTTAGTTACACCTTGTTGTTGTGCCTTGTGGATCAATTTTTTTAATAGTATGATAAGTTCACATCCGCTTCGCAAAACAAAAAGAAAAAACAACTGGTTAAAGCGCTTGCTTACTAATGTTTGGGTCGTGGTCTCTGGTTCAAATCACCGAGGAGGGTAAAATTTTTACAAATTGTTTTTGATCGTAAGAGTCACGCCTGGGCCGTCGCTTATTCGGATTGAATGTTAAACTGTAGATATCACAAAGTTATGGGTGCAATGCGAGGCAAATCGTAGGTAGTCTTGCAATGCTGAAGGTGTACACTTTTTTACGTTATATTGATCCAGCAGGGGTTATTCGCAGTCAGTGTATGTGTGATCTGCTGTAATAATACTATGGATGCGGAAGTAAGTCTCTATCTTTTGTTTCGTTTTTACGACTAAATGCCTATACCAATATTGACGGAATTTGGGGAAAAAAATCTGTATGGAGGGCACAGGACATTTTTTTTCGGTATGATTAACAGTTGTAGTCACGAAATTTTGAGGACTCATCTAATTATGACAGAGAGACGGATGTGTGTGTTAGTCTGTAATGTTACGTCGCTTGCTCAAACTATGCTTCTCGCGCATTATGTTAGTGTATAATTTGTTAATAACTTTCGTTTAGAGAAAAACGTATTATTTAGTATAGATGTCGATTTTCTCTGTCCTAATACTTTGTGTCTGCTTCAATGTTTCTGGCACGTTTATTTTGCCTTCTTTTTTGACATGGCTTGCGGGTGTAAACTGGCCTAAGTTGTAGCTGTAACAGAGCACGAGCAGCTTAAGTTATTAGAACCCAAGAATCGGATGCTCATGCTGAAAAAAAAAGACCAAGCTGAAATAAAGCTGCCCTTAGTTAACACCCCCTCCCCCCCCCACATCCCCTAACGATTGTTTGTTTTTCTGTTTTTAAATATGTTGGAAATTGATTCTCTTCAAGAGACAGGTTCGATGGTGGAATGATATAGTGATGGCTTTCCGGTAATATTATGCCGACTCGGTGTTGTTTGGGACCAAAAAAACTTTATATATTCAATTCTGGCAAAGTAATTGTTAATCCACGCGTACGATGTCGCCCGTATCAACTAGTTGTTAATAAAGGTAAAGCACTTACCGCACGGGAACACAATGTTGAGACTAGAATAAGAAAATATGTGACGACGGTTCATAGTATTTAATGAAAGCAAAAGTGTTTAATTATTAATTATGAATGTGGACGTGTTTTATCAACAGGTAATTCGTTAATGCTTGTTGGCGTTTCTTTACAGTTTGTAGCAAGTACAGGTTAGTTTGAGTTTATATTTTTTTCGCGCTTTTCAAAAGCTGTATGTTTAGGGACTGTGATTGCTGTGTGCAGACGCGACCTGAGGTGGCTGATCTGCGCTCGCAGCTTGCAGCTGCATTAGAAAAAGTTACATTGCTGGAAGCTGCCGTAAAATGTTGCAGCAGATGTGAGATTGGGTAACCTGATGTAGCCATGCCAGTCACAGATTCTCCCATATCTACCATTGTACCTGTAACCCAGACTGAAGAGCTGGAGGCCATGCCGCGGTCGCCTGTAGGTGACTGGCCTATGGCTTCTAGACTTCAAAGCAGCAGCAGGTGGCAGTCCAACAGGCTTAAAGGCCAAGACGCTGAACTTGTTCTACTGCTCAACCGGTATGACGTATTGTCGGAGGCTGACTCAGTCCCACATTTGTCATCCTGCGAGTTGACGGTCCCACAGCCCGCTAGGTCTGAGCAATCGAAGAAGGGGATTCTGGTAGTTGGGAGCTCTAATGTTAGGCGGTTCGTAGAGCCCATTAGGGAAATAGTGTATTCCTCTGGGAAGAAATCCAACGTCCGTTCGTTGTGTATTACGGGTGGCCTGGTCTGAGATGTGGAACAGGCCATCCCGGATTCCATAGAACGGACGGGGTTTAGCCAACTACAGATTGTGGCTCCCGTCGGCACCAATGATGCATGCACCCTTGGGTTGGAGGTTATCCTCTCTTCCTTCCAGTGGCTAGCTGAAAGGGTGGACACTGTGGCCAGTGGCCCCAAGATATCGGCAGAGCTAACCATCTGTACCACCGTAGACAAAGTTGATTCTGGACCTCTGGTTCAGAGTCGTATTGTGGGGCTGAACCAGAGACTACGACGTTTCTGTGATGATATTGGCTGCAGATTTCTCGATCTTCGCCATAGGGTTGAGTCATATAGGGATCCTCTGAATTGGTCAGGCGTATACTATGTTCGTGAATCGGCTACACGGGTGGCAGAGGCCGTGTGGAATGCACTGGGGGAGGAAGATCCGGATCACGAAATACGGCTACGGGCAACCAAAGCAGATACGACACAGAAATGTAGCAGGGACGCAAAAGAATCTCGACACTTAAAAGTTCTCGTAAATATCTGTAGAGCGTTTGTAACAAACAACCAGAACTCGATATCGTTATTTGTACCACAGGACCGGATATCGTTAACGGTACAGAATGTTGGCTGAAACATGAAATAAGTTCCGCCGAAACTTTTAAAGGTAGCATGAACGTTTTTCGTAAAGATGATTACATTCTCATGGGGGTTGGGTACTCATAGCTGTGAGTAAATTCCTCTGATGTAATGAAATAGACGTCGATACGATCTCTGAAATCATGGGGATTAAGCTCACTGTTGCTGGGTCAAACCTCGTCATAGGCGCCTTCTACCATCCACCTGATTCCGATATAGTTATCGCCCAGGAGTTAAGAAATAATGTAAATAGCATAGCTAGCCGTTTTCAGGAACATGCTGTGATTCTAGGAGGCGACTCCAATCTGCCTTATATCTACTAGCGTAATTACGTTCAAATAATGGTAGCAGCGATAAAGCAGCATCTAAAATAATTCTCGATCTATTGTCAGATAATCATCTCGAGCAGCTAGTTAATGAACCTACGCGGTGTCATAACGGTAGCGAAAACATTTTAGATCTGCTGGTTACCAACAGGCCAGAATAATTCACCGACGTTTCAACGACTACAGGAGGAAGCAATCACAAAGCGGTAATTGCGACTATCAAAATTAATGACCAAGCAAAGAAGGAGAAAAGGACGGAATGTATATAGATTCGGTAAGGCCTCAAAGGAGTGTTTTAGAACCTACTTGAGGAATAATTACGATAACGTCAAGTTAACGAGGGACACCGTTGAAGAGATGTGGCCTCGATTTATACGAATAGACAGGGAAGTTTTGGAAAGACCAATACCTAAGCGGACAATAAAGGGTGAGAATCATCCACCGTGGTACACACGCAAAGTCAAAAGATTACTCAAAAAGCAAAGGAGGATACACGCACGCTCAAGGAGGAAGGGGTGTCGTAGTGATTTAGAAATCTTAGCTGAGTTAAGAGAACGTGTTAAGAATATGATGCGTGAGGCCTTCAACGATTTTCATTCCAACTCTCTCTCTAAGAGTCTCACAGAAAACCCAAAGAAATTTTGGTCGGTATGTACAACAAGTCAGTTGTACCAACAACAATATTCCAGCAGTAATTCGTGAAGGTCCCGAGGTTAATGAAAGCCGCGATAAAGCTAACGTACTAACACTGTATTCAAAAATTCATTTACTGATGAAAATAAGAATAGCATTCGTATTTTTCCACGTCGTGTCCTGTTGGTGATGGAATCATTAGGAATAAATACTGCAGGAAACATAAAGCAATTAGAGCTCCTGAAGTGGAGGAAAGCACCGGGCCCGGATGGTATTCCAGTAAGAGTATTTTCAGCGTACGCGGTGGAAATCCGACCATTTCTGTCTGATATATTCAGTAAATCCTTCCGACAGGAAAATGACCCAAATATCACAGATTTTCAAGAAAGGTGATCGAATTGATCCTAGAAAGTACCGTTCCATATCTATGTCGTATAACATTTGTTTGTAGTAGAGTTATGGAGCATATTATGCTCGAACTTTATGAATTTTCTTGATGAAAATAATTTTCTTACAACAAATAAACACGTATTTCAGAAGAAACGTTTATGTGAAACACAGCTGGCCCTATTTACACATGACGTAATGAAAGTTATTGATGCAGGTTTACAGTTAGATGCATTTTTTTTTAGATTTTCAGAAAGCCTTTGACTTTGTGCCACACAACCGCCTTATAGCGAAGCTTTGAGCGTACGGTATATCGGACCAACTTTGTGAATGGATTAAGGATTTTCTAACTGGTCGGTCGCAGTTAGGGATTGCAGTCCAGCTAAGTGGGATCCTGCAATCCCCCAGGATCCCGCACCACTAGAAAGTCTGGTGGATCCCGCACAAAATTAAGCGGATCCGCAATCAGCAAAATCCGGAGGATAAGTATGCCAATCTGCGTGACTCGCTGCCCCACTCGGTCTCTATAGGATGTATTGCACTGATTGCCTATACCCCTGCAGTTGGAATTTGACTCATGTTAATAAATTTTTCTTTTTGTCAACCTTCGTAATTCGTAAGTAAATAAATCCAATTTTACGTATTCATTAAAAATTACGTTTGTTTTGAGTACACATTTCTATTATTTGAGTTATTTTGCGTATTTAGTACGATTTTCTAAACATAATTAAGTATTTTTTATGTGTCGCACACGTTATCTGAACTACACAGTTAAAGCTTTTTTTCTCTGTTCCATTATTTCCATTTATTTGCAGATTAAGTAATTGTGACAACATTTTGTATTTGCTGCTGAAAATTTGATTATTCGTTGAAACGAAACTAATGTTATCGTAATTTTAAAGATCGCATACCTATTTATTTAGCAGTTATTAAAAGGCAATTTTATATCCTTTGACTTATTGTTATTTTAGCCGCCGTCTCAATGCGTTTAAGACAAATGTTCTTTGATGAAAGCTTCATTATTACTCTGGCTTTCGATTACCTCGTGCGCTTCGGAGAGCACTACACGTGCCTCCCCGGTTTCCCACAGCTGACCTGCACGAGGCCGCAGGAATTCCGATGCTCGAAGAACGGGTCGCACAGATTACAAAATCCTTTTACCAAGCTACCAGAGACTCAAACAATCACTTAATTGCCAACTTAGGACAATACAACCAGTGTCGTAGCTAGGTCAACAAGGGCCCCGGTGCAAAAAATTTAGGCCAGACGGGCGACCTTTTTTTTTTCTTTGTGTGCTGTTCAGCGCCCCCTGAACTGAGGATGTGGTCCCTTGAATTGTTCTTTAGGGGCCCCTGAGCAGTGGTTGGGGCCCCCCTGAGCAGCGAGGGCCCTTAGTGAGGGGCTCCTGTGTTCTCAGGGGCCCCTTAGACGACGGTAGAGTTCCCTACAGCACAGTGTACGACAAGCACAAGAGGCCTTTGTCAATCTTGACAATTAAGTAAAATAACCTGAGCAACCAAAAAGACACACCACAAGAAAAGCCACTAACTTGTAAAGTCTGAAGGAAATGTCATCAGACAAATCCTTCTCAATAAACTGCTTGAGAAGTATAAGCAGCAAATGCTCTGCGATGATGATGATTACCCCTCTTGGGATAATTTGGTCAACCTCCACAATACATTATTTTTGAGTGAATAACATGTGTCCTTTCAACTCCTTGTAATTATTTAGACTAAACGCAAAAAAAGTTATAATGAAGTCCTTAACGGCGGTATCGCCGAAATGTGTTGTAAAAACACCTCCTCACGTGTCAAATTTCTTGTTTTTACAACGAAATCCGGCAATACATCCGTGAGGACTTTACTGCAATCATACGCCGAAAACGTCTCCTTTCTTATTAAAAGTCGTTACGCCACTTAAAGTAAAACTGAAATACTTGACAGTTTACGTCTTGGTGAGTAGTTTCCTTTAATAACAATGAATCAAATATAAGATAAATCAAGGAATCAAGAGAAATAATAATGAATCCCACAAGATCAATTCATGTAAAACTAGGCCCAATCTCGTGCTTGTGCAGTAACAAAAGTTATGAGATCTTGTTCTGAGCCAAGTCTACACTTAACAGAGTATATTCACTTCACTTTGTGAAATAGAATGCTTTCTCTCGGTGTTATGGTACATTCGCTTCTTTAGAATAATAATAATAATAAAAACTCTGGTAATTTCGCCATTATGCATACCATGCTTTTAAACTGATGTGATGTATTGCAAGGCATAACCAAAGACTGAATATTTTCCATTTTTATAAACGATCTCGGAGACAAAGTTAAAAGCATTTTTAGATTGTTTGCTGATGATGCTTTTATTTATAGGGAAGTGAGGAATCTGGCCGATTGCTTAGAAATTCAGCGCAATCTGGATGTTATTTCGGCATGCTGCGATGAATGGAAACTTACACTAAATTGTAAAAAGTGCAAAATAATGTGCATAACTAACAAATAGAATCCGATTCTTTAGAAAAACGAGGTAAACAGTTCAGTTATTGATATGGTCGATTCTGTGAAATATTTGTGAGTAACAGTGCAAAGGAACACGAAATGGGACTTATAAATTAATTCTTTAGTAGGTAGAGCTAATTCTAGGCTGCGATTCCTAGGACAAATCTTGATAAAATTGTAATGAACAAACAAAGGAGATTGCGTACAAATGTCTTGTGCGTCCACATTTGGACTACTGTTGTTCCATTTGGGATCCGTTTCGTAAGGAGTTGATTGAGAGTATAGAGAAGAGCCGCTCGATTCGTGACCGGTTGCTACAGTCCCTATGAAAGCGTCACAGAACTGATTAGTAGACTAGGCTGGGACTCTCTGGTAGATAGACGACGCACGTTTCGTTTAAACTTATTGGTAAACATGCGTACTCCCACTTTCACTTACGAGTGTAGTGAAATACTTCGTCCACCAACCTATTTGAGTAGGAATGACAGGAAAGATAAGATTAGAGAAATAAGGTGCCACACTGATTCTTATATGAATTCTTTTTTCCCGCGTGCCATTCGGGTTTGCAATGCACAACAAAGAGATTAGCTTTGGTGCTGAACACCCTCTGCCACCCACAATTTTGTGAATTGCAGAGTATATATGCAGATGTAGATGAAGCAACGGTGCTCCATGCTTCTGGCATTTAGCTTGGAACTAGCGCTTGGTGGCAATTCTGTATTCGTAATACATTTACACGCAGCATTTTTTTAAGTTTATAAATTAATTTTGGAATAAAACTTTCTTTATGATTACTTTTTTTTAGAATATATTTTAATATTTTTTGTTGCTATCTATGATTCTTAGTCCAACTGTACGAGGGCTCTGAAGATATGAACCACCTAATCAAAATCACTATTTTTTATTGCATGTTTTGTTAGTGGAAAATACAGGATGAAAATAGTAATTTCTTATTTTCACCGTAAATTTTAACAATTTCCTGTCTGACGATTATTTGAAAGGAGTAGCAGCAATATACGGCATGTGTTTTCTAGCCTAACGGAATCAAGTTTGTTCTGAAATCAGACTCAGCACGCTAACAACCTCGCGCCAATAATAACAACGGAATCAGTAAAAACATTTGTTACATTTTTGTTTGGAACTACAGGAAATCAAAGTTACTCTGCAGTTATAATGAGACCTAGGGAGCTTGCATAAACCACGTAGCTCCTTTTTGGCCTCCTGTGAACCCCCATCCACCCCCCCCCCCCCCCCTCTCGTAGGCCTACTTGACTATCCGATCTAACGGGTTAAAACATCAGGACTTTCATATCCATACTCCGAGAAACTCCTGGTTCTCTGCTAGTAAATAATAAGATATATGTATAACATTTATTAACAGATAACTGCCAACTTATAAAGTCGCGGGAACAGCTGGTCGAACGTCACTACCACCCATGCGCATGCACAAGTTTGGAGCTCAGGCTTGAGCCTTGTTTAGAGGCTCACGCTAACGCGCTAACCTCAAGCCTATTTTCTGTCGGGACAGATTTTACTCAAGCCTAACTTTTTGGGTTGCGCAAACTTCATGCCTGCGTTTACACGCAACGACTTACTTGCACAAACTGGTTCGCTCTTGAGCGTGTAAACGTACCTTAAGGAGTTACGGCACTGTTGATTGTGATTCACCTGTGGGATTGAGACGTTTTATATTTAGGTATGTGTATATTAATACGCTAAGCGAAAACTTCGGATCCCTTTTTAAGAATATTGCGCGCACGGAGTAGTGTCAGATTTGGCATAGTTAAAGTTTATATGAAGAAGAACTACAGGAAGCTAAAATCTATATATAATATGTGTTACAAATACATTAAATTAAACAAATCTTTCGTTGTTTACATTCATTTTTTTTTTTTTTTTTTTTTTTTTTTTTTTTTTTTTTTTTTTTTTTGTGGCAACGACACTTAGCGATTCTGCCTAATGTTTGTGGTCTTTTGTAAACATTAAAAACATATATATATATATATAATATGCATAGTTCATACATGTAACAAATACATTATTAAATAACAAATAAATTCACGAACGTGAGTATGCGTGAAATCGGATCGGAGCCAACTATCTGACATGTATTCCCAGCGCTAAGATACTCAGTGATCTTTAGTGAAACAAAAGAGTCGCATAAAGTAGACATTAATCGTTGATGTTATAAAAGTAACATTTCAAAATGAAATGTAGCGATTCTGCCAGATACTATATGGTATTTTTATTATTTAAAACGTTAAACTTTGGTAAGGGTCTTTTGATTTTTGAATTTCGGTAATTTCATTACAGAATTTTTTTCATTCAGATATTTGCACGTACTTCCATTAGCCTCGATATAGAACATTGGCAAGTCAGAGAGAGACAAAAAAAGAAGGAATACCTATGTGCGTGAAATTCAAAATGATAATAGACCAAATTTAAATAGTGAACACACAAAATGATTAAATTATTTTGATGGTTACATTTAAATGCACACTAAATGTCATCGCAAGAAATTTTGATAGTTTCGAATTTACAATGCAGGTTTTGCAATGCAATAAATTTAGAATCATAAGTCACTTCAGTTTAAAGGACTGCATTCACTTCATTTTGTCAAAAGTTTAAACCAGTTTTACCGGCCTTAAGTCAATATGAATATTTTAAATCATTGTAGGATGGACTAAATTCAAATGAACCATCGATAAATACAAAATCAAAAATTATTATGAAATATTCCTAAATACATTTCATTATTTGTATGGTTAGTTCAGAGCGAAAATTTCAAATACAGTCACGCTTGGAGTGTATAATTTTAATTTTATAGGTTGTGCAGGGAATTATGGCAAACAACAAAAGCTAATAACGTATTGGAACACGCTCGCAGCCAACGACTTTAATGTTTACAGTATATCTATGCTCGGAGCAAACGCAATAAAACAAATAATGATTATTACTCTTTCACTAAAGAAACTAAAAAACTTAATGAATTACGGTCGAACTTCGACC
This sequence comes from Vandiemenella viatica, assembly GCA_031002005.1. Classification (NCBI taxonomy): domain Eukaryota; kingdom Metazoa; phylum Arthropoda; class Insecta; order Orthoptera; family Morabidae; genus Vandiemenella; species Vandiemenella viatica. The sequence continues at coordinate 287,759,410 of JARYHS010013630.1, read as the reverse complement.
CCCCCCCCCCCCCCCGCAAATTACTAGTCTTATACAAAAATGCCAATCAAAGTGATTGTTTGACTACCTAGTACATAGATAGATTATTTTGCAAACTGATTTGCTGTAGGACATGTAATGTGACTAAAGTTTAAATATTTGCCATATTTGATTAAATACTTAGAATCTGATTTTTAAAAAATGTAGCAGCATGAAGTTACATAAATGCGCAAGGAAATTAATTTACAGTTATAGTTACAAAAGTATACTTAAAAAGGCTTGAGATCTTAAAATTAGTGTCATTTTCCAAGGTAGTGTATATTATTTAACATTAAAATGGATTTTTAATCAGTTAAATAGACGTTTATTAATTAATTTGATACCACTTTCAAAACTTATGTGGAACTCACGAGACTGAAGTTAATCATGCAAATTTCCTGCGGGATTGAAAGCAGTGTGGGGTTACCGTCCATGACCAGAGTAAACATATTGCACTGTTAAAAAAAGTTTGCACTGCATTCTACTTGTAACGTTACAGGATGATTACCTATTAATTTAATATTAATCTGTACTGTGATTTTGTTTATTTGGAGACGTGTGTGGGCCGGCCCAGACTGGAGCGGGAGGAGAGGGTCCATAATTAAACTGCCCGAACGGATTAAGGGCGAGTGACAGCTCTAAAGCGAAGAGACGGCGGTCATTTTTAGTAAATCGACAAGGGAAGGCGACCCCTCTAAAAGCTTTTAAGAGCGCGGAATACCGCATGGCTCGGGAAGACAAGATCAAGGACGTAATAAATTAAGACGGTGGATACATGACAAGGGATATTGCTGAAATTTTCTACTGTGGGAAAATGGAGAAATGCTTAGGTTACATGTGTGAGCCCACGAATCAGAGACAAGCGAATGAACGTGATGTGTGGAAGGAATGCGTAGCCTGTAAGAGGGCAGTAATGATTGTTGTTTATAATAAGTGTTAAACTTTTTCTTTCTCAGCCAATCATCGAGGGAGAGTAGGTTCTCTGAGGACGGTGTTGGACGCCGACTGAAATCCAGAGGGAAGGGAAGAGTTATTCGGTAGGAGATTTTTTTGGGCCGGCTGATTCAGATCGAGAATGACGGCCTGATACTTTCGGTCCGACTTGTTAGCAATGACTGCAAGTCTGTAATTACAGTTATGAGGGCGTCAAGTCTCAGACTTAAAATGCCTACCAGTTATGCAAGCGGTGGGGAAGCTATTTGTTGAGCCTTTCGTCAAGTGTTACCACAGTGTAAGACGAAACGTACAGCAAATTGTTGGCTGAGCTAATACTGAATGAAGTGTTGCATTCGACGCGGGAATGTGATTTCGGCAGACATTGTTCGACGTGCGTCTGTTACAGCTGAGCGGAACTTCAAGTGGTAATGTTCACAAACCAAATTCCATTTACCGCGAAACACTCTAAGAGCTCCTCGATATGATAATAATTCCGAGTTTTTCTTATTTTTAATTACTTAAACTTGATTTAAAGACGTCATTCCAAAAATAGAAGATTTCTTCCTTACAATTGAGCATGAGAAAAATTGAATTCATTTAGAACAATTAAATTTTACTATAGCAATATTACAAAATATTTAATTGAATATTGCATTGAGAACAAAATTGACATTTTAATTTATAGGTATGATTAAATGCATCTGATAACGGAATTCTGTACCTGAAGAGCGGCGATTTGATAATCGATGATTCATGCAAAAAAAAAGTTTATATGTGAAACGAATTCTTTCTCATTAAAACATTGTCCCACAGCGAGCTTACCCAAGAATTGGACGTTAATTGGAAAACTCAAAGTGTACTGTTTTCAGTGGTCAAGGTCGTACTAGGATTAATCACTTTGGCAGCTATTGTTGTTTACAGCACCGTATGCAGAATAGTACCTTACCAATAATTGTTGCTCAGCTGCATGCAGTATGCGCTGTGATCACTGACGCGTACTGAATACTTTATACTCGTAGCACCACACCATGGCAGCGGCAGCCTTCACCGTTTTTGTGTTAGGTCTTTCTTCGTTGGACTCCTTCTCTTGTCGTTTTCGTGTCACCTCCTCCTGCAGGCGACCACCCCTCTCTCGTCGATACGTGAACAGAAGAACATCGAAAAATCAGAAACGAGCAATAATTCTTTGGCTTTCGTTCAGAAATCGTATTTGGCGCCTTGTATATTGCATCTCGCTAACTGGCCTCGCCGCCCTAACCTTGAAGAGGAAGCCGCCTCTATTCGGTCACCTGGTCCAAGACCGATCCATTGTCCACCTCCGGCACAAAGGATACTCGGTGCCAAGTTGTTCTTCCGTTAGCGAATTCGACCAACGTAAGCAGAATCAATTACACAAAACTTAGATGTTATTGCCCCGTCCAATAAAACAGGTGTTGGCGAATATGATCACCACAACCGCATACAAAAATTCATTCCCAACCAAGTAACACGCCAGTGATGCAAGTCACACAGATAGAATCTCATGTTATGCTTAAATTGTTGCTAAATAGGTAATAATGTAAATGATCCGACTAACTGTAACTGTTAGTGTTAGAGTTTCATTGAATTTTGATGTCGTTTCTTCTTGTACTCTCAGTTGAATGAATACAGTAGAACTCCAATTATCCGAACTCCGACTATCCGAATCGCTGATTATCCGAATCGCTTAAGGTAGTCACGATAAGACGTCCGTGGAACAAGTTCAAAGGCATATCAACTGAAGAAGAGAAGGAAAAGGAGAAAAGGGAAAAAGAAGCTCAAGAAAAGGAAAGGGTAGAGAGAGGAGAAGATGAGGATGTCGTTTCACTTGAAGAACTCAGAAACATTCTTCTGAAAATTCCTGGATGTTCAGAAGTTTTAGGAGAGTGGGTGGTGTGCGATTCGTCAGACCCTGGGTATGAAATCCTAAATGATGATGAACATATTGAAAGTGTCGAGGAAGAAGATGACCTGAACGTCGAAGTTGAAGCAGACACGGGACCATCAGCTAGTCAAGCATTTGCCGGCCTTGAATCTGCGTTGAAGTGGATTGAGCGTCAGCCCGAGTGTGACCACATGCAACTTCTCACTGTCAAGCGGATGCGTGACTTGGCTGCCCGAAAATGGATGAACACAGTCAAACAGCTCACTTTGACCGATATGTTCAGCAAGCAATGACTTTTATTTACAGAACGGTATATACATACTGTAGTAATGTACCGTACTTGTAAGTACGCTTAACATGCAAAGGTGTTGCCTTTTAATTTAATTAATTAAAAACTTTTTATCTTTAAAAATAGTTTTTTTTTTCTCCCATTTTAAACATACATACAGTAATTAATTAAAATAGACCCTTTTTCGAAAAAAATCCAATTATACGAATTTTTGACTATCCGAATGTGGTCCGGTCCCAATTGATTCGGATAATTGGAGCTCTACTGTAGTTAAACAAAAATGCCTGAATTTGTGCAAACTATTAAAAAACAAAACGACATTGTGAAACTAATTTGTTGGATGCTTGAAATCTCATCCCCTCTTCCAAAGCAGCACTCCACGCAGTGGATGCGCGGTCTGTTCCTAGAAAGGCTTCGGTGGTTCGCTAATTAATTTACTATCCCTCTTCATTAGGAGAGCCAACATTTGTGGCGCTGCTAATCAAACTGAAGAGCTTAATGGCACTTTTGAACTGCCCACGTTCCTTGGCAGCTTGCTGAGAGTGTGATTCGAATTTTGTTTGAGTAATCTGACTACATAAATACAGGTTTCCTTGATGTGAAATGCGTTAAAAATTGTAACTTTAACGAGTTTTCTGTTCATTCTAAACTTTTATATAAATTTGTGTGTAGAGCTGCGTTTAGGTTGTGTGTCAAATCACATTTCGCCCGTAGCTTTGGTACTAGTTTTTAATTCTGTTTCGGTTTATAAAATTTCGCCGTTCTCTGGAATAACTTAGACATATTAAAGTAAAATGTTTGTAATTACCTGAGTATGGATGTTGTTGTTGGTTATGACAGTAGTCCGCAATTATCCAGAATTAAGAAGGAATTAGCCTGAATTTCAATTCTTATTGTTTTTCAAAGTTATGGATCAATGGAAACTTAGTAAGAAATGTTTTGTATTTTAAAAAAACATTTTGCTGATAATTGAACAATGTGTCCGTTACATACAAACAAAGTAAAACTACAACATAATTTCAACGAGTTAAGTTCAATAACCAACTTCTTGCTTCCTAATAAAATGATCTGAGGTGACTGAAATTTCACCATGCGTTTTAAAGTCCATGATGGACACGGAAGGCACATTGTTCAAGAGTTTAAACAATTCTTGTGCATAGTAGCCATAACAACTACAGTATTTTAGGTAGTAATTTGTATTCACGTGGGCAGGTGCTCTGGATGCGACCGGCGACTACAAGCTGCAACGCAAGAGCCCGCCGCTCACTGCTCTGCGTCAGTATCTAATCGAAATGGACGATACAGTGGAATGCTCAAAGAAAAATTGCGTTTTTCTTCCAGTGTTACCTACAAGAACCAATTATTTGAAATCCATGATCATGAAGATAAAAAGATTATAGATGATGTGCGATTCGGCATTAATAAAATCCGTGTACATTTTTGAAAGAAAAATAAGCACGGAATAATGGAGACATATAGGAATCAATGGCTAAGAAATATGTATTCATGAAATCTGGGGCAGTTCTAATTTGCAATACGCATATAATTATGAAGGCTGAAAATGTAGTGAGAAATACAATGGATTTACGGCTTTCAGAAATGAGTCAAAAGACCAGTGAGGGATTCGCACTCTCAATAAAAAGAAACACAATCTAATACCATTTTAAAACAACGGTACAGAAATAGCAAAAAAAAAAAAATATGCTTGGAGGAAATTGACTTTTAATTATTAAATTATCAAAATTATTTGAATTAATTACTGTAGTTAATTGTTATCTTTTGTGATGGGAACCTTCGCACTTTTACATTGAGGAATATAATGATTAAGTTTTTACAATTTATAATTTGTTTATCATTATCGAATGTATTACGTCATCGAAACAACTGACAAAATATACATATGATTATACTTCTGAAATACATCAAGGAATTAGAGTGATGTCTCTAACGTGAGACAGATACCAGTCTCAAGCACATCATGAAATGTCCCGTCATTAGCAAAATCAAATAACAAATAATAAAGTCGGGCGCCACTCGGCAAAGATCAGATTAATTTTTGTTACAGTCAAAATTGTAGACTATTGAGAGAATTAAAACTCTTATCTACTTTCTTTGCTATCAGAGCGCTTCGGGGTAGTATCCTCTCTGGTAACTAGCCGAGTGAGTCCCTTTGTTAGAACAAGTCGTTTCTGCCGCCATTGACCCGAACGAGGCATACCAAACACTGTGTAAGAGGTAGAGGTAGGTAGGTTGTCCAGTTCTTTTCGTATGAACCTACAATTTAACGTGGAATCCGAATCACGAAACGACCTGGCATAGCTCGTATGATCAAACATCTCTCAATAATTCCTGGTCCCACCGGGATTGGAACCAGGGACCGGATTTATAACTTCTGAAACAAGCCCCTGTGCCACTGAGATACCAAACCGCTAAGCAAGCGATTATTTTGTTTACACAGTTACAATTTTAACGTGATTTCCGATACATTAGCTGCATTGAAAATAGGTTTCCATCATACATGACTCAAATTACAACAGAAAATTAGACTGAAATATTTCTTTGCAAAGGTGTTTTAAACTACTCTTGTTCTATGACAGTTAAATAAAATAGTCGCAGTAGAAAATAAAGGTAACAATCTAGAAACTCCGACAAAGAAAAAGGCCGCTTATCAACACACCATACTTCCTCGTGAATAGCTGGAATGCATGCAGCCCGTAAATGCGGGTAAAAATCTTGATAGATTTCTGTGACATAAAATTCAATAAACGCGAAATATTCATCAAAGGAGACGACAAAAGCTAACACTGTAACACTGAAATTCTCGCGCAATATAGGTGAGTACAGTCAAAGATAAAATGATGCAGAAAATCTGAGGGAGAGATGTAGCCTTTTAAACCTGAGAGAACAAGTAAGAATAATTTATCAAATATTTTTAAAGCCTTTAAAAAGTCCTGCTGCCTTACGATATGGACTCTAGCTCTAATACGGAGATCACAATTAAAACGATTTTTTAGTTTTTTATTTATTCTCAATGAAATTGTGCTTTACCTACTATTAAGATCAATTACTTCTTTAATTGTTGTAATTACCATATTATTTCATAAAGGCCCCACTACAAACCCCTCCTCACTCAAACACAGTAACTGTTTCTAATTTAGCTTTTGAAGTGAGCCTAATTGGTCATGTCTGTTTACCCTCGTTATTTAATTATGTTCACCTGGCTCAGAACGGAGCTACCGCACGTGCTTACTAAACTGTGATGGAATGATAAAGTTATATTTGTATCTCATAATGTGTTAATTTATACAGAAAATTGTTATAAATTGTAAACTGCATACTAAAGAAAAACGTTATTCTTTTAAGTTTAGTACTTTTGACATTGGCTGAAATGTAAACTATTGAAAATCGAAAATTCAAGCTGCCCTCCAGACTTAGTTAAGTGAAAGTTAATTGAAGAATTAAATTCGCAGAAACAAACGACCCAAGAAATTTGACTTTGAGTCGTGGTATTTGCTATAAGAATGTAGGAGAGTGACTTTACCTTGTTTTACTATGTCACAGTCCTGTCTTTAAAAAGACTATAATTGACTTCCGGAATACTTGTGTTTTAATTTGGATGAAATTTTGAGCGCTTGAAGATTTTAATTAAGTCTTTGTTATTGACAACTCAGAATAACTGAGTTCAGGCTACAACTTCTCTTTATTAAAAATTTGTTCCAGCTGAACTTTTCTAAAGAGGACTTACTCAGTAGCCAATTCCCACTCTTGGCTGTTAAGCCAATAGGCGAGGCGCTAACCAGTAGAGATGTATCTCGAAGAAACAGATTATTTTCGTGCTGTAGGGCAGCAAAGACTTTGAGAGTGTATGCTTCCATCGTACCACTTCAGAGGAAGAGCTATACTTAAAAGAATGGCATTCATTCATTTTGAAAGCAAGAAAGGGGCAGTAAATTGCTGTCAATCATTTATAGGACTGTAACTTCACCAGCAATTGTCATTTAGATGTCTGTTCTTATTTATTTTAGTTTCACAGTAAAAACATGAAAATTTGTTTCTGTATGAAACCAAAAAAGTGACATTTAATTGGCTTCTTATTTTAAACTAACAGAGTTCCCGAGGTTATCCGGAATGATCTAGGTTGATTTGTGCGCACAGTAAATATTGATGTTAACAGAGATCAGTTTTCTGCACTTGAGAATAAAATTTCATGTCGGTCGCACCATTTTCTATACGCATTTGAACGGCTAACCCCCGGAGTAGCAGAAAAGAGAGTTGGGGCTCATTTATTCTTGGAATATTTCAGCCATCCTATCAGTAACATATGAACATAAAATAACGACAGCGATTCGCACAGGGTATATACTGGCGATGAGGCATGGAAAGATATTGCAATAGGAATGAAAAGTAGTGCATGGAAGGGAAAAGATGACCATGACCACAAGCCGGCACTCGATTTCAGGCACAAGGGTGTGGAAAGATTCTCTTTTTTAGGTAAGGGTGTCAGGGATTGGAATGAGTTACCAAGAGAAACGATGAATAATTTACCGAAAACTTTGAAAGAATTTAAAGATAAAATTTGTAGAGGCCAAATGTAGGGGGGGGGGGGCAGGATAGGGGGAAGATGGGTGTGTAGGGAAATTGCCACCGGAGCCTGTGCTCCATTGCAATTAAATTAAATAGAAACAGTGATTTTTTTTACAGGAAATTTGGTAAAGACAGAATCGTTCAAGAATAAATTATAAAAATACCGGAAATGCCAACACTAAAGGTTTTAAAAATTTCACTTTGATGTTCAAACCCATCAGATATGTATCAGTTACTATCAATAGCGAATATAATTTCACTTCCAAACATCAGAAATCGTAGCTGTGCGGCCAGGGATATTAGCTTCAAGAAGCAACGAAGATATCGAAAGTTTTTTTCATTATATTATAAAAATTTATTTCCATATTTTCCACTTTACGTAGTTTCCTCTTCACATTCTATACAACCATCTATGGGGAATAAAGACTTTAAGGAAGGAAACGTTACATGCTATAATATGGCTGTTATTTTTTTACGATGTATGACGTATGCATCTAGTTGGTATTTCATCGTTGGTGTTTTACGCAATACGTTCAGATTTTCCCTTACTGCTCTGGCGTTATGTTACGTTGAAGCATAAGACATACCAAACAATTCAGTTGCGATTCTGATCTTTAAGATGGTGAAAACCCCATCGAAAACTGCGCAGTAATTTTTTAGTTTTTCTTGGAACCAGTATACCCGGTTGTCATTTTATAGATGTATATAATAAGGTGACCAATCGTCCTCCTTTGGGGAGGACAGTCTTTCTTTTGCAGGTTCTGTCCTTCCTCAAAAAGTGTCCTCCTACCTGTCCTCCTTTTCGATATTTTAAAACTAATCTGTTACTCTCTATACTGAGAGATGCCGCACCGAACTGTTACGCGTTACGTGTCGGTGCAGTTCGCAAAGACGCGATTATGAAACGCATGCGCAGGGCATAGAACTTCACGTGTCTCGCATTATTTCTATCTCGGTGAATATTATACTCAGGTAAGTACAGTACAATTCGCGTTTTATTAATTCATTAAATCAATTTTATACAAACTTGTTTTCAACACAAGTGTAAAATAATTTAAATTTATTAAAGTTTTATCGCTTTTGTTATTTAAGTTTTAATTATTAATTTTATTTATTCATAATGTGCTTTCATTGTTCGTGAAGCAATATATTTTTAATTTCATTTAGGGATGGAAAATCAAGAAAGAGGAAATGCAATTTCAACGATTAGTTGAAAAAGGAATTTCCATTCCTCATATCAAAGAGACACGCCATTATTATCTGCAATATTTTTGACGTGAGAAATCAAGATTGAATGTTAATACTCTAGCTACAGCACTTATCGTAAAATTCAATATGAAGGATATTTCTTGCTCCAAAATTTCCAATGCATTATTAGAAAATGATATATTGACAAAAATATTCATTCAATGGAAAAATACTCGTTTAATTAAATAATTAAAAGGAATGTAAGCTTAATTAGTGTATTTTTGTTTGAATTAATAAAATGTTTCATTTATTTACCTTGTACTTTTTTCTTAATTTATTTCGTCCTCCTTTTCATTGTAAAAAAATTGGTCTCCTTATATAATATAGACTAGCTGTTCCCAGCAACTTGGTTCGCGTTGACTGTTAACGTACTGACCTCTCTTAAACCAAAGGCTATATGATCCACGGCCCCTGTGGTTCGCAGAACGAAAATTCTTTTTGTATCAAGGTCTCATACCCTTCTTTGTATGGTGGAACAACTGTTGATTGAGTCCTGACACTCATGAAGGGAAAACACTCGTAATTTGTTTCTTTTAATTGACTTACTTGTATCCGAAGATTTGCAGATCTGTTCGATCACAAAGTGATTATTCTTTCATTAAAGTATGTTACTTAAGCTGTTAAACTTTTTCAGTGACAAGTAGCATCTTTTCAAATAACTAAACCGTCGATAAACTTTGACCATCATACCAGAAAGATATATCAGATTAAACACGTGACATTGTGCCACGTTATCACTATTCCGAGCCTGCCCGGTAGCCATTATCGAGAGTTTGTACAGCCAGTAGAAAAATTTCTGGAAAACAATAAAGGCTCTGACAGACTTTTCGGAAGCGCTAAAAATTACTAAAACAGTAGAAATTGTACAAAACAGTTAAAATTATTTTTAATCGCACGGAATCAATATTTACAAGCAGACAAATTTTCACTTAAAATACATTTGGCGGTACAGTATTTACAATTAGTGGTCCGCGAAGATGGGTCACGTGGTTTGCAGGCAGATATTAAAAATTTAGTTTTAATTTAATTGCAGATAACATTAAAAATTGGTACAAAAATTTCACTCAAAAAGGATATCGTACTCGTATCGTATAAGGTTATATGCGATTACAAGCTGTAAGCCAAACTGTATAAAAATTATGAATATTTTAACTTTTACGAGAAATATATGTGTGTTCGCGACACAATTCAGGCTCATGGTCACGTTAGTGCTCTTTGGGTGATGAAGAAATGCAGTTAATTAAGCATTCAAATGAAACTCAGCTTTAAATGCATTTACATGGTATTGGTTTGATTCGATTCTGTAATTCGTGTTCTGCGAAAAGTGAATACCCGAATAAAGAGAATATAAAGAAACATCTAAAATAACTGTTCACTCTTCCCCGTCGTAGGTTCATAACATTGTTATCCATCTGGTTAGGAAATATTAACTGGCTGTTCAATATATTCAGTTTTAATATTTATAATTTCGTAACGGTGTTTCAGTATGAATTCAAAACATGTGTTTAGATTTATTATCTTATAATTGTACAACTCTATATTTCCCAAATCTTAAACGTAGGGTCAGGCCGGGCCAAGTGGCCAGGCTCTTACAATATACCTAAAGACATTAAAATTAGGGGTTTCAACGTTCAACTATCACAGTATGTACCATGGTTAGACAAAGTGAGCACTTAACATCAAAATCAGAAATAACAGATTAAAAACGCTCTAAATTTGCAAAACAGCGTATTTTATTTTTAAAGAAATTTGATATAACTTGCAGCACATAGAAACTATAACATGAAAAAGGTAAACTAACATTAATTGTAATTTCCGCAAACGAAAGAAAAGCGGTTTTCCCCAATTCCATAAAAGATTCAGCAGCCAAAAAGTGACACCACCGGATCCATCATTCTTGTAATAATGAAGCTAAAAATTTTCGCTGCAATATTGGCAATGTGTATCTTCTTGGGTTAGATTTTCCTACGCTTGGTGGTTTTTTCTAGCATTATTTTCCTTCTTTTTGTTAGGTTTTTTAGCTTCAGGTTTATTTTTATATTATTATACAACTCCATTCCATTACCAATAACAATCAGTAACTACGTTTAACCTGACTATTATTATCATCCTTTGTACATCGTCCAACAGTCCCAAAAGCATTTAAAAAGTACAGGGAAATGATTCCCTTTGCCAGAGTAACAAACGAACTAAAACCACCACGCTCATTGCGTGTCACATATCTTCCCTATCCACAGCTTGTGTAATCGAAGGCTACCGCTGCCGGAATAAATAGTTCTGTGCACCCTAGTGGCGACCCGCTCTACATAGTATTAAATACCGATATGCTTCGGCCTTGTTCTAGGGAGGAACTGCACTGAGATGCACCCGGGGTTCTTGTTAACCTAGCTACGCCACTGTCCTCAAGTAGACGAAAGGAACCAAAGTCGGACACCCATTTTGTTTTTTAAATGTTTTGTTTTCGATACGACTTATACTTTAATTTTAATGGAATATGTTCTTTGGTATGTTTTCAAATAGCGTACTTGGCACAAGTTAGTATTATCTGATCATAGTCTTCAAATTCATCTTTTAATAAAAAAAAGTTGCAGAAACAGTCTTAGAAAAAGACACCTGTTAAAAATAGAGACAAAATTACTAGAAAATCAGTTAAAGCGTTTTGTTTCAAGATTTCTCCATGTGGTATATACAATTTAACTTATTTGACATTCATAACGTTTGATGTTATCCAGCTAAGAAGAAACTGATAAGCTTCTACCCTAATAAGTTCTTACAGTATTGACAAAAATCACAGCTTTTTCCCACCAAGGCACTTAAAATCACTTAAACAAACTGACGAAATACTAATGTGAATTTAAGGGGGTCTGACTTAGGGGACGCCGAGACCTCAAGGCGTCCTGCATAGGACGTTTTTGACTTGTCACCTTCAGGCATTTAAAAAGAACGTCGGGTATATATTAAAATAAAAAAAAATCACATGGCTGAAGATCACCGGCAGAGAATCATGCGACCACACCACCCGTCAATCATCCGATCAAAGAGAAGAAAGGTTGGATTCACTCATCACCCTTCTCACAAGGCTGGTAATTCACCTCACATCAAAAGAAGACACCACTGCCCCCCTGAGGCAGCATTAATGGAACGACACAAAATGCGGCCAACCACTTCTGAGGAAGAAGGTCGCGGTGGCACCCACTCAGTTCAAGAAAACATCGGCAGCCAAAGTGACGACAAACCAACAGAGAAGAAATGCCCCTTCAAAATGAAGCTGGAGTAAATGTCTAGCGACAACACACTCCACCCTACTCTGCTCAACGGAGCAGTAATTGGCTGTGGCTGCTGCTGCACATGGCTATGTAGAATAGTATTTTATGAAGACAGTTACTTTCTTCCTTAGGATCACTATAAAAATGCTACGTAATGCACTTCTGCAAAAACTTTCACTTTTACCGAAAGCACTGATAGCATAACTGGCGGGATACTTGTCCCCACCTAACTCTGAAAAGTTCAGAACACACCATTTCTTTCGATATCAAGTATGATGCTGCCAGAATACAGCACCAACCGAAATAAACTGAGGGTCTGATTTAGGGGCCCGGATCCGGGTTTGGTTACTTCTCTCCATGTTAGTAATCAGGATAAAATGTTTCTTATATATTTACTGATGCGATAAGCTACTATTGTGGTCAGTTTATTTAAAATCCGTTAATTAGTTTTTTCGCGATGCGCGCACAGACCATCAGGCTGACAAAAAGATAGGCAGATAGACAGATATATAGGCACTCAGACAAACGAAAATTCAAAATTTTACGGTTTTGGCCGCACTATAGTGAACACTGAAATTATTTTCGATACATATTTCATTTACAGCGTTTCTGTAACTTTAGTATACACGCTGGGGTCTGAATTTCAGTATATCCCTGTTAATATTTCTACTGATGACGTCATTTCAGGCCTACGATCTACTGTCAAAGATCTGCAAAGAAATAAGTCTCCAATTCTTGTTTCTCATTGCAAGTAAGTATATAATTTTATGAAGAGATCATCGTTTTCTGTGAATCTTCCATATTACGTACTTCGAAAAGTGGTTAAACAGCGTTGATTATGTCTTTTTGAATATTTATTTACTTGAATATCATCTGGGATGCTACTGTGACCATCGTATCTGGTCATTTTGACCCAGGCTTTATTCGTATACCAATGGAACCAAATGGATTTAGTATCAAGCGTGATTATACTTCGAACAGCTCAATGCCTGAGGAGCTTAAATACTGTTCCTTCCTAGCATTTTTGTGAATATAATATAGTTTGAATGTGGGATATATTTTCACTGTTTATCAGTAACCAATAATTCACATCTCTTTTTCTAACTTTTTTTTTTTTTTTAACTATTAGCGCATGAAAATCGGTCGGCTATTGTCACAGTGATTACATCTTCCAAAATACTATTCTTGGCTTATGCTATTTTACTTATAGCTTGATACTTCGTCCACGTCGACGTAAAAATTGGCTGGAAAAAGGACCGGGAGAAAGGAAATGCAAGGAATTTGGCCTTTTACATGAACCATCTCGGCATTCTTCCGGAGTGATTTAGAGCATCCATAGAAACCTTAAATCTGGATGGCCGGACATGGATTCGAACCTGGCTCTTCCAGAAGGAAAGAGCGTTAGATTCATATTTATGAAACAAACCAACTGGTTTTTTATTTGAATGGCAAGTGAAGTATTCAAGTGGAAACTACTAGATGCCACTTGTTCTCTGACATAGTTTACGCCATGCTCTCCCACGAACACCGTACCCTGTGTGTAGTGTTGAGTGGGTTGCAAGCATTGCACAAATATCGATAAACGCGTATATGTTAGGTTTGTGGCATTATGTATGGTTTCCACTTGAGTAGTTATATTCCCGACTCGGGAGAATAAAATGGAGTAAGTTTCCACGAAATACACAAACAAACCAGTTGCGTATTGGCGGAGTCTCATTGTTTCGCACGCATACAGGACTAACAAATCAACCTCTACCGTTCTAACGAATTATTATGTTTTGTTAATGAAAAAAGTATTGTGGGATTTATAATATAACATAATTTGTATCACTGTTTATTAAAATTCCAACCAAATGTTCAAATGTTGCAGGTTTTATTAATTTTTTAAAACAAATTACTCACTAGATATTACACAGAAAAGTGTCTGGAAAACACAGCTAATTAATTGAGTAATTACACGTATATAATAGCGTCGTTCCGAAGTGTTATTATCAACAGAAAATACGAGAGTAATTTCAATTAGTTACTTGCATAGTGTGTCACGAATGATTAACTGACATAGCTCATGTTTCACTTTGATATTGCTCAAACAGTTTAAAATGTTACCACTTCATGTGAAATCCAGTAAAGCTTCAAGTTTAGTTCTTCAAATATTTCGTGTCTTTAGTACGTTTCCTCAGTCAACATTGTCTCGACGTTATAATCAGCTCACGCAGAATACATTTCTCACGCGACTCTTCTTCACTCTACTCTCTATAAACGTTTCTTGTTGTGGCAACGGAGATTCTCTCTCAATGAAACAGCCACCTATGAATGACTCTTAAACAGTGAATCATTGCATTGACGTAAGCCGGATACTAAAATTGAGGCATGATTATTTGAATTAAATAGACTGGATATTTTAAAGCTATGCCAAAAATTGTAAGTAGCATGTTCTATTAAATAAATTTATCAAAATAGCCGATCTAGCCCGATTGTCAACTGAATTTATCAGTCACCCAATCTCTAAACATAGAAGTAATAAGGCTTCACAAAATAACACCTAAATTAATATTGGATGACTTCAAATATAACTAAAAAAAATAAACCAAAACCATAAAAAAAGAACTGAAATAAATTGATAGAAAAATAAACGAACATTAGGTAACTGTCCTAATCTATATTCATGATATTTAAGGGTTTATGGTAGAGATTACAAAATCGTACAGAGTGTAACAAGAAATGATTCAATTAGAGACGTTTCTATTAACGTGAGTAGAGAGGAGGAAAGTTTGAAAGGAGTCATCTTTTACAAATCCAAAGAGTTACGAGGTCTACTCTTCACTTTATCATCCATCCAGGAACTCGCAACTTCTTAAGTGAGAGAATTTTCCGGAGTATCCTTCTATAGGCGATTTGATAGTATTGAGTGGGGGTATCAGATTACAGGAAAGGCAGGTCAAAATCTATAGAAGACTGTAATTTTCGAAATGACACTCGACACTTCTATTATACCCTAAGGTGTTAAAACTAGATCTATCAATATGTTATTTCCACCTTACGCAGCGCAGAACTGCTCTGCAATTGGCACCCTACTTAATTGCACGTGATAACAACACTGGAGCATAGGACTGTAAGGTCAGGTGCACAAGATGTATACAGTAATATGGCAATGAGTATACAGTTTTAGTGAACCGAGGAGATAAAAAGTCGGTAGCCCCAATATTTTCTTAATACGATTGGAGCAGTTACTGAGGCAAACAACTGTCCGAGCCTAGTGGGTCAGCGGTTGAAGTACGGTCCTGGTATTCGGGGAAACGAGTGTTCGATCTTAGGCCATCAAGATTTCGGTTTTCCATGGTGTCGCAAAATCATTTCAGTCGAATGCTGGAATTATTCCATTACAAGATCAAAATTGATATCTCTGTTTGTTTCCCACAATCCCCTTTCGCCTGTTATGCAGTCTAAAAGTCGAAAACACTAGGTCACACATTAAGATGTGGAGAAAAATTTATAGATTGTCGAAACTATTAGCGTCACGCAGAAAATTCTCCCTCTTTCAGAACGCGAGACTACGACGCACAATCTATTATTATTAAAAAGATTAAAACTTACTTAAAACTAATTAGCATTAAATGTAAATAATGGTAAGTCAAATTATGTAATATTTACTAGCGTCTAACATTATACTGGACAAAGTAAACGGTTACATATGATCGAAAACATGTTCAAATGTGGGAGCTGGTATAACATATGAGTATTAATGTGCTTTACTTAAAATGTCATGCTTTGAAATCCGTTGAGCACACTTACGAACTTTCCCACGCTCATAACATGCAAACTAAAATACTACGAATTAACGAAATAATTTCACGTAATTAAAAAAATCAAAAATTTTCTTTATTTTTCACAAAACCAATTATTTATAGAATGGTAATGAAGAAGGAACTAGGTCATATTTACATCAAAAGTATGTTGTTGACTTGCTGCTGCCCCTTTTTGCTCCAAATTTAAGAAATTTTGCTTCGTCGCCATTTTGATGTGTTTCCGGAGAAAATTGAGGGGAATAACGATTTTCTGAAAGTATTGATAGTCTATAGAAAGTAATTATATTTCCACAAGCCACCGAGCGTGGTGGGTGAGCGGTTAGCGTTCTGGCCTCGCATTCGCGAAGACGGCTGTTCGAATCACCGTTCGAGCATCCAGATTTGGGTTTTCCATGATTTCCCCAAATCACTCCAGGCGAATGCCGGGACGCTTTTTTCAAAAAGGCCATGGCCGAATTCCTTCCCGTTACTTGAACCCCAGTCTTTTCCCGCCTCCTAAGCCAATACTCCAAACGCTAATACAATTAAGTGTAACGTCATGTGGCAATGTTCAATCGGAGTCCACCACTGACTAATCGGCTAAATCCCTCTGATCGCAAGTGTGCTTGTCCGAGGTATTAAGCCCGTTTGCTCACGTTCTCGCTGGAAACTGAGGCTTGCATCTGGCTGCTGCCGGAGGAGTGTTGGTAGATTCGGGTCCAAGCGAAGGGGAATGCTGTACGTCAGAGGCTGTTGGAGCTGATTTCGCAGCGATTGACTGATATCTCTAATCATGCTATTACTCCAGAACAGAAGGCGCCGCTCATTTAATGTTTCATAGGACCACGAAATGTTGTTTCTTCGAGTCACTTGTTCCTTGCTGATTGAGGACAGTTATTCTAATATTTTTTGTTTAGTGCAATCTTATATCGTGTTTATACATTTGACAAAACTTTCATGCATTTTCATTTGAGTCTGAGTAAATAAGATTCTTTTCTACTGTGTGGCCTTGAGCACACACACCCTTTTTTTATTATTCATGTTTTATAGCTCGTTTACAGGGAGATCATAATAAATGTGAACATGAAACCGGAATTCGCCTGGTATGATTTCGGGAAACCATTTATACCCAAAATCAGAATTCCCGTATCAAGTTTCAGAAGGAAGAAATAATGTGGTTAAAACAATTCCCGCCTCATATCATCTTAAATAGACGAAAATGAATGTTTATGCTGCTAAATGGGAGAGATTTAAGCAGCATATGAAAACTCACGACATCCTATATTTGTGAAATTCGTATTAATTTTCAAAGGAAATCATGTAGAAGATTTAAAAAAAAAAGTTTTAGGGGACTTGTTACCCTCGATCTTTAAATTTCCCGTTTATTTCGCACTATGTATTAATCTGCATTATTAATGCAAATGATATAAAATAATCATGTAATGAAAGGATTTTTTTTTTTTTTTTGTAACTGCTTTAAGTCTCTTTTTAACATCGAGGTCTTTAGAGACGGGAAAGGATGGGGGGCAAGTATGGGGGGCAAGTATGGGGGGCAAGTATGGGGGGCAAGTATGGGGGGCAAGTATGGGGGCAAGGAATGGGAAGGAATTCGGCCATGGCCTTTTTGAAGGAAGCATCCCGGCATTTGCCTGGAGTGATTTGGGGAAACCATGGAAAAACCAAATCTGGATGCCCGGACGGGGATTCGAACCGCCGTCCTCCCGAATGCGAGGCAAGGATTTTTTTTTTTTTTTTTTTTTTTTTTTTTTTTTTTTTTTTTTTTTTGCAGCCATTCAATTTCCCAGTAAAACAATTCCAAATCTTAAGTTATCTCTCACTATACGTTTTCCCTCAACAGTGGCTAAAAAATTTGAGCGTGTAAAAACGGTGCAATGAATTCCACAAAGAACATTTATCTCGTTGTTGCTTCAACAAATGGGTCGTCCCATCAGTGGCCTCCTATGAAAATTTGGGTGTAAGACACGCCTCATTCAGTAACCTCGAATCTGACTTCAACAAGGAATCGCACTGCAAACTGTGAACATCCCCTCGTATTATGATCGCTGTCGCTTGACGCCAGATACCATTCTGCTGTGAAAGTTACATACACTTTAAGTTAGGCAGATGGACCACTTAACATTGATCTCTCATTGATTATTTGATTTGCAATTTTGTTTTTATCAACAGACATAGGAGTATCTGCAATATAAATGTTCTCTTTGTATGTTCTGTATATATTTTATGTTAAACATGGAATCGGCGACTATAATTAGGTTGAGACAATCTATTATGACTTCTGCTCAGTGATCTTAGATTGAACCATATGTCAGCTTTCAACGTGTAGCCTTCCAGTTTTCATTTTTGTTAGCGCAACATTTTTGTGTATTTTTTTTTTTTTTTTTTACTTATGGCTTTACGAAGTCGTAGTCATTAGAGGCGGGATGGGACTGGGAACAAGAAACGGGAAGGAATTCGGCAATTGGCCTTTTTGAAGGAAGCATCCCGGCATTCGGCTAGAGTGATTTTGGGAAACCATGGAAAACCCAAATCTGGATGCCCGGTCCGAGATTCGAACCGGTGTGCTCCCGAATGCGAGGCCAGAGTGTTAACCACTCACCCACCATGCTCGGTCCCATTTTTGTGATTATTGAAAATCGTTTGAGGTGACGCATTTTAATGTGAGCTGATAAAAATGTGTATAACAGCTTTCTTTCTAATTCTGATGCAGTCTTTCCTGTGTCCTTTTTTTTATCGTTGTTGGACGAATTTTATACAAGGTTGTAAACAACCAAAAATATCCCGGCTAGGGAAAAATATATTTAAATGAGGTCCGAAAGCAGTCGGCTTTCATCACGTCAACCACACTGCTAATTGAATGGTCAGTTAGATCTAATAGGCGTGGCTGAAATCGCAGTTGATTTATCAACTGGAACAGAGAGAAAATGTGTTTATGATGCAATAAAATTGAATTGCGAGACAGGTTATAGCGAGTAAATCTTGTCTGCTCGATTTCTTATTTCGCTAATATTAGAACTACTGAATAATTGTAAAGCATACTTGGCGATCGTTTCTGACACTAACATTATATTAAGCGAAAGATAAGTATTTGTTATGGTCTATATGTTGGGCGCAATACTTCACCAATGCCTTGTACTTAGCAACTTGAAAAAATTCATAAACAACAATACTTTAACATGTAATATACGAGTATTAACATTGAATCCACCTACCTCTTACGTTTCTTCGATTTTCTTAAATTTTGTTTTTGTGATTCCGGTAATTAAATTTCAACAACTATAATGTAATGTGGGTATAATGGAAATACAAGAATATCTGGAATCATCTCTGGTATTTCCTTTTGTTAATGTATACTTTCATTTTTAAGAACGATTTGGTAGTACATTTACATACAAACTTTTTCTTTTGCTGATATTTGTGCTGGAGTATCAAAAACAAAAACAAAATATTTGATTTTCTGTATTTCTTTCTTCAATTATGATAATCTTTCTCAAAAAATTTAAAGACCGAATTGATGGAAATTGTTAGGATTATCTTTGTGAAAGTAAAAGTCTTCAGAATACGCTGAATCAACTGTCTGTTAAAAACATTTTAATGTAAAATTTTACTACTTTAGCACTAGCATATCTGAATCATGAATTCATGCAAATTGGTGATATACACGTACCTGTACAAAGCCGCTAGGTGTGTTCTGGGTGAGAAATGTCGCTTCCTCCAGGATCAGCAAAGTTGCATTTTCACTTCCATAAATACTTTTAGGTGCGATACAATAGCGATGATCCTTGTATAAAACAAGATATCCCTGACAGGTTCCGAGCAGTTTCAATAATGATCTAGATAGCTCGTTACACTTGCCATTTTAACATCATCTGAAAAATCTTTGATGCCTTCTTTTATATTTCGTTGCATGGTTATTACATTAGTGTCATTCTTGGTGCTTCCGTTATAAATCCTTCACTAGATGGAATTTCTTTAGTAATTGTAATTGTGAGATGTAAAAAAAACTAGTCTCAGTTCACATCGTGGTACCTACCAACGCGTGATTTAACTGTGCTAGATTCGTATTTCATCTTTTCTTCAAAAGTACAAATGATCGAAAATGGTAAAAAAAAAAAAAAAAAAAAAAAAAAAAAAAAAAAAAAAAAAAAAAAAAAAAAAAATGTTAACTATTCTGCATTTGATTGCTGAATGAATTCTACTTATAATTTGTTTACATTCACGTGTGAATAAAAATTCGTTTAAGCGAAAAAACAACCCACAGCTTTTGTTATTTAACAATCACTGAACCACGAGTTAATGTTTTATGTGTTTTGGAGATAATAATATTTCTCTTGAATGTTGTAATTACCATACTCCACATACAATCATTGTCATATTGGTGTTACACGTTTTCAATTTCTGTTTCTGATATTGAAGCTGTCATTTATCGACAGTCAAATTATTAAAGATTTATTGTCTAACGGTCCTGATTCTTACCGCCTTTTTCTCTTTCTTTTTCAGATGCTGAACATCCACTCCTGCAGCTCACAGTATTAACTTCTCAAATAGGCTGTTGTTGATAGTGAAGTTGTCCTGGTATTATCCTCGAACAAACAATGTAAATGAAACTGGAATGAAGCTCTATACAAATTTGTAAGAAAGAGTAAATAGCTTGCGACAGTCAGTCTCTATATAATTCAACCTGGTCAGTTTATTCCTAAATCAAGGTCTCTGAAATGGAATTCGCACTGTGTGGCAAGATATCAGTGTATGATAGAGTAAAAAATAATCGCACACTGTGACATCAGAAAGCTCATCCCACGAGAACGTGGCGTTTGGTTTTGAGGCTGCTGCGACCTGCGAGTGACGTCATGAGTGGCGACCAGCTGTGTTCCTCCGCCTGCGCCCCCGCCGCCCTCTGCCAAGACGCTCCGGAGGCTGTCAACTGTTCCGCAGGTGAGCACACTTTCGATGCACCATAGGCAATCATATTATCAATCCTTAAAGAGTACTCATGCTACAAAACAGCATAATGGCGGATGAATGAAGTTTTATAATTTTGTAAACAATTCCGTCCCCATGGGAAATAAAATTCACCAAAACTGTTGATTGTGACGGAATTATTTATAAAATTATTGTTCAAGAACCGCGGAAATATGGCATATTACCAGATTAAGAATTAAGTTATTCTGGGCGCTGTAAATTTATGAATTTTTCTCGGAGAACCAACCGAGTTAGACTATTATTTTAAACACAATATTTCGGTGACAAAAATCTCCGTCGCATACTTCAAGTCTTACAACTACACCTGAATATGGTGGCGGAAATTTGTGCGCCGAATTATTTTTTTAAAATAAAAGTCTTACTCGGTTAGTTTCTTGAGAAACATTCATAAGTATAGCGCCAGTTACTGGTTGGACAACCTGCAGAATACTGTGCACAATGATAGTTCATCATTGTTGATCAGTGATATCTGATACGAAGTAACGATCACAGCTGAACAGACACCTCAGAAGAGCTGCTTGTTGGAGCAGTTATTAAAAGGCTAGCCATTACAGCTGTTTCGGTACTACAGTGCTCCAGTGTAAGCGGGGTAGACGAAAGATGTACTTTGTCTGACAAAAAAGTAAAACATCCAGAATGGGAGGATGAAACGAGTTTAAAATTCAAGAGTTGAGAGGGCATGCGATGTTATTTCAGAGATTACAAAATCGAGTCTTATTTACAAAGAACTGTGGAGTATTAGCGCACTTATCAGTATGAATTTGTCTCTCGCCAGGATGAGTGCATTGATTCTGTTGAAAATGTTGTATCCTCTCCTGAGGCAAGCTGGCCCACAAACGTTGTAATTGGTCCTTCATTCTCTGGATACTGGCACTGTGACGGAGTTGACGTCCTAGCTGTTCCCATACATGCTCTATCGGGGCAGATCTGGCGATCTTGCTGGCAACGGGAGTACTTAACCCTTTGACTGCTGTTGACGTCTATACACGCCATGCTGCCTGCTGTCCCCGAGTGCTGATGACGGGTATAGCCGCAGCCGTCGGATTTCCCCTGAGTGCTGATGACGAGATAAGCCGCTCCCGCCTGCCGCTACCTGTGTGCTGATGACGAATATAGACGCGCCGCTACCTGAGTCGTAAAGCGGACTTCTCGCCACATTTCTCAATAGCCTTTCGCAGTTTTGGTCGCTAGCTTATTGTACGAATGTTTGTCTGCTGGGAGCCTAGGCTTCGCTCTACAGTTCACTGTTCAACGAAAATTACATCAGTGTTCTTTGTGTCCTGTATTTTATAACGAAAATTGAAAGACGTCGTGGGTGCATTGAGAAATAAATCATGGAGATTCTTACGATGAGCGACACTGAGGATGAACTACTTCATTTTGATGGAAGTGATAGCTTTTCCACAAAATCGGAAAATCCTAAAACATACTCGTCAGGAGGGGTGACAATGCAGTCTTATGTTTCAACAAGTTAGTTGTTCTGAAGAATCAGAAAGTGATAGTGAAACGGCTACGAAGAAATTACGTCTTGGCGATAAATCTAACTAGAAAATCATTTTCGTGACGCATTTGATGTTACACTATTGGGAAATGCGTGTCAAATAGGGAATGTGTCAAGTATTCTGTCAGTTTTCATGTTATTTCTTACAGAAGAACTGACGAAATATATAGCTGATGAAAGAATCGGTTTTGTATAACCACTATGAAGAATACTCCAGAATCAGAGCTTTCTCGAATATCAAAGTGGAAAGATACTGGATATGATGAAATGTATTGTTTCAGAGCTATTTGTCTTCTGATGCCTAGCGTGAAAAAAATTGAAAATTAGGGAATATTGGACCAGAGATGTCCGTCTAAATACTCCAATTTTTAGTGAACTTATGTCCAGATACCGCTTTTTGTTACTCTAGTGAGGTTTCGTGCGATTTCGCCGCAACCCCCCCCCCCCCCCCCTCCTCTATTTCACATAACGTAATTAATGGACAGACACTTCATAGCTTAGAAATGAAAAATCTGTTGAGTACTTATGTGGAACAAATTTCATCAAAGAAACAAAATTACGTATAATCGGGTAATTACAAAGCGCAGCAAACATTCAGTCAACATCCAGATATTTTGGGTGTCTACATCTACAAAGATATTCCGGAAACCAAATTTCGGTGTGTGGGGGAGGCTGCTTGAACAATTATCATTTTAAGGTCTCTTTCTATATTCGTGAATAGCGCGAGGAAAAATCGGATGGCTTTAACTCTCTGTATGAGTTCGAATATCTCTAATTTTACAGTCGTGGTCTGAAAGCGGTATGTAAGTGTGGAATACAATATTTCAAGAATTTTTTTCGAATCAACAATAACACACTAATACAGTAAGGGACCTACAGAAACTGCCAAGAAAGAACTGTAAACTATTGACGTAAATTTAAGAATCACCACGCTTTCGACAAAAGCTGCAAAAATCGAGAGAAAAATGAAAGCAAGAAATAATTATTAGTTATGAAAAATAGGGTTAATGATTCAGTTTTATTCTGTAGTAATTTATTTGCAGAGAAACTATGTAGTGAGAGCATTTATTCTGTATGAGTCGTGAGAGGTTACAGTGCTTCGCCAGAAACATTCAGCACAGGGCGGGTGGAGCCGCTCGGACGGCTCCGTCCCCAGGGATAATCACTTAGCGCAGGTAGCAGGCCACAGCGCGGCAGGTACACGATCCGCCGGCAGCAGTCAAAGGGTTAAATATCCAGCAAGCAGTTCACAGAGACATATGCAGTGTGTGCACGAGCATTGTCCTATTGAAAAATGGCACTACGACACTGTCGCATGAGAGGTAATACATGAGGACACCAGATGTCCGTGATGTACCGCTGTGCTTCTCTAAAACCCGAGAAGAATGCGAACTCTCCCCATGTCGCCACCATACTCGTCGATCATGCTCATCAGAGGTAGTGTAGAATTAATGTTGTCGCCTTGTGTTCACCGATGAATCGCCGTAAAATTGTTTTTTTACTAAACATTTTAAGAAAAAAATATTTAGCAACTTATCTCTGAAACGAGACTTACTAAACATAAATTATAATGAATACATGTATTATAATGAATATGAGCATAAAGAGATCAGAAATAAAAGAGATGTCATATTTTTGTGGAACAGTAATAACTTGCGCAAACAGCCCCGTTGTTTAAAAGGCCTTGAAATAATCCACTTGTGAAAAGTTCAGCACCAAAACATCAATAAATACTAGTTAAATAAACAGATGGAAACTAGTCACTTTTGTGGAAAACATGTAAAATCTTATTGATACTAATTACGTAATCAGTTGTCAATATTAATGTTTATCGAAGGAGCAATATGTATAAATGTATGTTCTGTCCATTAGTTTCG
This sequence comes from Vandiemenella viatica, assembly GCA_031002005.1. Taxonomy (NCBI): domain Eukaryota; kingdom Metazoa; phylum Arthropoda; class Insecta; order Orthoptera; family Morabidae; genus Vandiemenella; species Vandiemenella viatica. The sequence continues at coordinate 287,735,002 of JARYHS010013630.1, read as the reverse complement.
TTTTTAGTTAACGTACACAAACTTATAAATACGTAAAGGCCAAGATTTCCAATGCTCTTTTTCGAATTTGACAAGTATATATATTATGCCCTCAATTTAAGTTCAAATTATGACATGCATAATGGCCAAGTAATCAATTTTTTATCCTAAATAAACGATCTATGATACCGAGAGAAACCATTCTGTTTCATAAAGTGAAGTGAATATACACTGAAAAGTGTAGACTTGGCTCAGACGAAGATCTCATAACTTTTTGTCACTGCATGAACACGAGACTTGGCATACTTTTACAAGAATTGTTTTTGTGGTATCTAAACAAGAAGAATGAATAGTGTATAACCACCAACTGAAAGTAAAGGAGGACTGAAAATACAGATGGAAAAGGAATATTGGCTATAAGAAGAAGATTGGCGCCAGAGTTGTGAAAAATTACTCCAAGCGCTGCAGAGAATCCACTGAGAACAGGGTACAGCAAAGTGTTATCCCCCCACCCTTTCCCTGCTCCTCATATATTGTATCTAGTGCTTTCTATGTAATATACACGCAACATAAACGTCTCACACAAAAGGAAACTTAAGCGATTTTCTTTCGTAGGTGAGGGTGTCAGGGACTGGAACAAGTTACCAAGAACATTGATAAATAATTTACCAAAAACTCTGAAACAATTTAAAGTTTCAGAGGGCAAGGGTATTTGAGAAAGGAGGGAAAATGGGATGTGTGGGGGAATTGCCGTTAAATCGCATTAAATTTAATTAATTCCTTCTACACCAAGGCGGTAAACCTATAAACCTTTGCAGACGTACGAGATTACTGTAGTAAATTTGAATGTGTATGTAATAGACCAACGTCAAAAGAAAGCATCAAAACTTTATAAAAAAGCACAACTAGCACAAGCATATAACAGAAAATCTATTATAAAGCGCACAGTAATAGTTAATTAAAGATAGTCTAGTTAATATTAGACGATTTTTGTTTAATCGTATGAAAGTGAGCTAAACATGGTCACGTAATTTATTTCAGATCTCTAATTGGAATGTATTTACATTAGCGCTAATAATAGTTTGTATTTAAGCATTTAATTATTCAGTATCTCTTACGAAATTAATCTGTAATGTGTGGGTGACTTAAATGCTACCATTAAACAGCTATTAATATAGATTAATATAATTGTACATTTTAATCTAAGTCTCCCAGAATTAATTTTATCTAGTGATGACATATAGAAATAGTTTCTTACAATATGTCGAACTTCGTTAAGACACCGTCTCGTTTTTGATAAGGAAATAGAGTGGCTACCTTTTTTTTTTGTTCCTAATTAGAAACATTAGATCAGTATTTAAAACTTTTGGTGTTAAGTTTTTAGAAATTTGTGTCTTGATAAGTTTATTAACCAATTTCGTCTTAGGAACGTTGCTGATTACTCTATTGTTATTTCATCCTTATCTGCATAAATAGAAAAATATTTTTCGTTCTTAGTGAAAAACATTATTAAACATTCTTAAAACTGTTCATACCACGTCAAACACGTAGGTGTCTTATTTGAGGCGTGGCGGTAATATGTACTACAGAGAACGCGTGAAAACAGTCTGTAATGAGAACAAGTTAATGACTGCTTATCTTTTCTGTTCTTTAACAATTTTCATAGACATTACCTATTTTGGAACTATCGCAGTTTCGTTATCTTCACATCACATGCGAAACGTGCTATGCCTTAGCCTTACAGTTTTTATGGTTCTTTTTTACAAATTTTTTAGAAAGTTAATACCATTCAGATAAACGAAGCAGCAATGGGGCAAGAGGGAGAAGAATAAAACAGCAACCAACACTGAATTTTGAAAACTTGCAGCTCTCATGAATTATAAGTCCACTCTGAGTTTTATTCAATTTTATATTTCATAAATACATAATAATTTGAATTTACATAAATAACTGTAACAGATTTAATAATTAGATTTTTCATTTCCATAGCTTATATTATTTTCAGATAATTTGCAATGGTTAACATGATTTAAAAGCATGTAACTTTTATCTTTGCTGTATCGCTCGTATAGTTAGATTTATTCTAAGTAACAAGCGTACGAAATGTCGAATCCAGCGTTGTTACATACCACAATCTTAGATAGTAGTTTTATGTCCAGTAGGTTGGCGGCTATGCGAGGAGTGCACCAGCTTATGTTGGCCAAACTGCAACGCCGCGACGTCCACCGACGCTTGCTCCACTTGGCAACGCTGCGTGCAGGACTGCTGGGAGCGGTACTGTTTGCAGGTTAGCATAGCAAACGCCGCTCTCATACTGGAACACTGCATCATCATTTTTTGCCAAAAGTGTAAATAATTTATTCATCATCGTCCAAATACCGATGACAAAAGACAAGAATTATGCGTACAAGCTTTGTAGAGACTCTAGTTTGGACTTGATAAAAATCTTGTTAGAGTCCCAGGTAACTGCTATAATTCATAGGATAGTCCGAAACGTATATCTCGTTATGCATTGCCGTCTTGTCTCGGGAATATAATGATCACGCTTCAGGCAGATTACCTATTACCTTGATGATAGGAGTTCTCTCCTAATGCATTAACCTTGATTCTTAAGGCGGCTATACAAGAGCTGGCGTCAGTCCATTTGGACTCGGTCCATAGTGGGGATATTCACGATCGTATCAATCCACGCTGAACTAGGTCAGTACGCGCCTATAACTATCGCTATCGTATTTATAGGTTACGAATTATTTTAAGGAAATCAGAAGTCAATTAAAAAAATTGTTTTACCTACTTAATTTTCTTTTACAAAGAGAAAAAGAACTATGCCTATAAGGGGAAGGTCTGATAGAACCCGGACGGAGGGTAACCCCGGATGTTTAAAGTTCTAACAAACCAACCACACTGCGTTAGTAAAACTTCATGGTGAATATGCACCCTGTATTGTAAAAACAAATGCAACCGAGCTGCGGCTAGGGAACCCAGCGAGTTCCGTACTAGTGTGTGTTTTGTTCCTGGCAGAAATTTTTCTTCGCTCATGTCAAAATTGGTTAGAGATTATTGAATATGATGCGTCAAAAAAACACATAGTAACGCGGGCCCGAAAAATCCAAAAGGGCGAGATTTTAACATCTTCACCATATAAAAGATATGGAGAGGACGGGAAAAAAAGAACAGGCAGTAAAAAGGTCGAAGCGAAGAAATAAAAAGGTAAAAGTGCTATAAAGACGTTGAATACAAATAAAAGTATATAAAGGCATTCCGAAGCAAATCATGTAAAACAAACCGAACGAATCGTACGTGGATAAATTTTTGTAGAAGACAGGATTCGGTGCTATGAAGCAAAAACAGGGCCCATGAAGATTGTGTTTATATAGATCCTTTAGATATACAGTATTACTGTGATTTTTGTGAGGCCAAAAAACGATTAGGCCACCATTTATTACTGCGTCCGGGGCTATCCGACAACTTTTGTGTTGCCAAAAAATTAAGGTGGAAGTGTTTCCAATTTAATTCGTTGAAAAAAATTTATATGATTACTAACTTCTAATTAATATGACTGCACACGTCTCCAGTTTAATTTTAAGATTAAAATAAAGACAGAAATTGTGTTTATTTTATTTGCAATTAATATTAAGTGTCCGGGGTCAACCGAACTTCCCATACATGAATTCTCAAAACCAACTACCGTCGACAAAGAGAATTAGTAAGAAATTATGGGATATCGGGATGTTAAGAAATGTCGGACCTTGCCGTCTGAGGTAAAAACTTCGTAATCTTTATTTAAAGCTCTGATCAAAACTCATATTTTCTCGCTTTGATAATTGTTTTTATCGTTACGCTAACACACCACCAACGACAATATTTTTTTAAATTCTGAGTACAAAAAACAAATGATTGGATGATAACAAGGATCGGATGGGGGAGGAGTTCTATGAATTCATTAGTCATTCTAAGTCAACTGTCGGATGTATTATATATATACGCGGATAATGACACTGTAACCGGGAAAAGTTGACATATAAAAAGGAGTTTTTGAGGGGGTTTGGTTTAATGTACAACCCGTGGTGCCGCTGGTAAAATAAGGTATGTTTCATTTTGATGGGAAGACGGACAGCTCAGAAATATAAGAAATAAGTGTCCACAATTTACTATCAATTTTTCAATGAACGGGTTACTACGCGCGAAAAGCCCAAAGTTTTAACGAAACGAAAATTCAGTATGCCCTGACGAGCCACGCTAATGAATCTGAGTTTCGATCGGCGACGGGCCAATTTGCCTGTAGGCTTGCTCTTGTATGGCGCCTTTAACATCTGCAATCAAGCGTGGCAGGTAACAACTTTACTGTAAACTTTGAGCCGACTGTTTAAATACCTTTTATTTGATTAATAACTTGTAAACTCGTATTCGACGCACAATGTGACTCTTGTCATGGTAAAATATCCCAACCCGGTAATCCTACCAGGTATAGGAAACGTTAAGCTTAAAGTTAACCGGGGAAGCGTTCTGGCGTACTTCACATTACAGAGCAAGCTGTGCCAGAGGAATGGTTGGGTTAAGGGCATTTACAAGCCAACTGGCTCAAGCAACTCTGTCTGTACTGTATCTTCTACTAATAACTGGAGTGTCCGCGCGCCAAAAGGGTCCTATGAATCGAAATGGAACATTCTAGGAGCACCTGGGGCGCGCCCATTAATTACGTGAGGTGAAATGGGGAGGGGAGGGGAGGGGGTCCGGCGAAATCTCACGTAACCTCGCCAATGGGGAGGGGATCAAAGGAAATCTCAGGTGAGGTTTCAAAATTCTTCTAGAACTGTAGAGCTAAAAAAAAAAAAAAAAAAAAGAAGTCTACAAATGACGCGAAAGTCGACTTTAGGGGGGGGGTAGTTCGTCGAAATGTGGGGGTATAATCACTCTTGGAACTTGAGACTTAAAAAAAAGGGTGTCAAAAACTTACGAGGTCTATTGGTGGGGTGGGGGGCGGGTGGGAGTTCTCCATCAAAATCACACGTCATTTTGGAGGGGGTGGTCGGAATAGATCTCACGAAGACTCACCAGAGGTGGGCGAGGTTCGGAATTCCGGAGAAACACCTCACGTCATTAACGGACGCCCCTTGCGAGACCGTGACATTACGTGGTCCAGAAACAAAAAATCCAACGGTGTTAGTTCATTATAAAACAAAATATTGATTGATAATACTCACTGGAAAAGTACCAAAACGATTTTAAATGATTTAATATTGGAGTCAGCTGTTTGGAAATCGTTGATTGAATACCTTTTGCAATTCATCGGACGTTATCAGATGCAAAGAAAATACCTTAAGCACGCGGTGACTGTTCGAAGTGCTGTCCCACAGATTTCCCTGCTTACACTAATAGTCCGGTCAAAATAGAAGTTCAGCTTGCATAAATTGCCAACAAGCTGAAAATTTGCATGAACGTTAGAGATACCATTATAATGAAATTGGGAAAACTCCCCATCGATTCCGTGTGTGCAAAAAATTTGTATACAAGGTCAAAATTTGGAAAAATGGGGTTTTCGTATTTTTTAGCGAAACGGTTAGTTTTATGATAAAAATAGCTCAGACAAAAATTGTAGAGCGTGTAATTATCTGAAAAAATTGTTCTCTTACTTTTTTCCCATAAAATTTATCATTTCTGAGAAAAAGCCATTCTAAAATTCACTGAAGTTGTACTCCATAAAAACTACATGTTTTCACGCCACTTATGATTTAGTGTACTTGGCGCGTTTTTTTTATCGTGTTTTCCGCGCTATGTCTACTCCACGGTTTATTTTACTAGTTTAATGGAATGTCAGGTCTTCTTATTCAACTCCTTCTACTTCTGCTTCTCTTCCTCCATCTTCTTCTTCTACATTCTCCTGAGTCGACGTAAATTGTTGTAACACTGATACATCTGTTGTTTCGTCGTTGATGTAAGTATCTTCTTCTGTTGGAGATTCAACATGTGAACACGACTGGCTTTGACAACTGGTGCATGCTGTTGAAAAAAATAAGCCCACTTTTTTGCAGCCGTATTTTGAATTACACCCCTTTTTTCAGTTGCAAAAAATAGTGTTAAGGAGCTTTTCTGGTGCAGGTGGAAGTAGAGTGTGGATTGGTTCCAATACTTTATCAGTTAGCTTACAACCCCATTCTTCTGGATCCAGTTGATTACCAAGACATACCTGAACCTAGTAATACACTGGATAAAAATGTTGGTGAGCAGAAGCTGAGGTTGGGGGAAGACAAGCTACTTGCACACGTTTCTTACTACGTGTAAGCTTTGCAAAAGATAAGTAACGTATGCAAGTAATTTTTGTTGGAGCTCCGTACTCAGAAAAAAGAAAGAGAATTCCACTGGTGATTAGAGTTTCTGGAGTAGAGTTCATATCCTCAAAAACTAGTGCACTTCCAATTACATCTTGTTTTTCAAATAATTTAAGGACTGTCGTTTTACCCCTCCTGAAAAATGCTGATGTTGTATCACAGCCAGTAATTGCGTGTAAAAATAAAATTTGATCTTTACATTTAGGATAAGTCGATTAACAACTTGTACTTGAAAAAATTTCCAATGGTTGTTGAGACTTGCCTGGTTTTAAAAAGTAAATGTTTTTTTTTCAATTGGAGTGCGAACGGTAAGTAATACTAACAGATTAATATCTTCACCAACAAGAACATTTACATCAAATGGATTAAATTGATTTATTGCATTTTCTACGATAATTACATCAGCGTCATTGTCAACTTGCTTGAGTAAAATATGCTCACTAGTAATTTTTTTTTTTTTTTTTTTTTTTTTTTTTTTTGAGCATTGCAATGAGCCGAAACTTATTGTGAGTGTTTGACAGAAATTGTTATTGGCTACTTGGGACTCATAATTTTGTCAAAGAGAATATCAGAAAATGACAATGTTTTTGTCACACTGCAACGTTGTGCTGCAGCTTTTTTTTTTTTTTTTTTTTTTTAGATTTGGTATAGCCATCAAATACTACGGTTAGTTTTTGACCAAAATGTCTGCCTATATTCTGAACATATTTATCTGAGATGTTGCTGAAAGTATCTTCTCGATCCCAGACCACACGGTGTAATAAATATACTCCATCGATAGTATATGCAGCATTTATGTTGTCAGCATCAATGTTTACTTTTTGAAAGCAATCATTAATGGCTGATTTTGTGATTTCCGCATTCCAAGTTCATCGAATAAGGACAACGGATAGGTAGCCATTCCATATTCAAAATATTTTTCAATTTCATCAGTAAATTCATAATCTCTTTCAAGACTTGCGTTTTTTTTTTTTTTTTTTTTTTTTTTTTTAACAGTTTAACGTCCCTTTTTAACAACGTGGTCTTTAGAGACGGGAAAGGATGGGGGCAAGGAATGGGAAGGAATTCGGCCATGGCCTTTTGAAGGAAGCATCCCGGCATTCACCTGGAGTGATTTGGGGAAACCATGGAAAACCCAAATCTGGATGCCCGGATGGGGATTCGAACCACCGTCCTCCCGAATGCGAGGCCAGAACGCTATCCGTTACACCACCACGCTCGGTAAGACTTGCGTCAATCACCGTCTTCATGCTACGATCAACAGTAACCATTTCACTTGCTGGCAAAGGTTTATTGCAAATGAAGCAAAGTTGCGACATATTTTAAAAACTGAATACAGCACAAACTTTAGTAAAGAATATTAGCAATAACCACGTGTTTCCACTACGAGCGAACGTTCAAGACTAACAGGTATTTCATTGGGACCTTCGAAAAAAGAGCAGGTAGACGGGCACTCCCAAGTAGACAATTGAACAGCAGACAGATGTTGCTTAAGGCCACGTGGTCACATAAAATATGGTACTGGGTTTCTTTTCAGCTCATATTCTCAGAATTATCATTCAATATAAATGTATTAGTCACGCTGACTTATATTTATACTTATATTATGAGTCCAATGATATACACAGACAGAGTAGTCATGCATATTATGGAGAGTACAGTGCTGCCAATTCTGCGGATTTATCCGTAGATCTACGGATTTTATATAAAAAGTTAGGATTTTCGGATTTTTGTTAAATATCTACGGATTTTTGATACTTTTTATACCTGGTTCATTTTTCCTTATATTCGGGTTTTGTTAAACTTTGTGCGTATAGTGTTAATGCATTACACAATTGTCAATAAATGTGATCGTTTCCTTGCAACCGCTCGTGTGAACCTACGCTTGAAATAAGGCTCTTATTGGTTTGATTATAGATAGATCTTAAAAGACCGTAATACAGAACTATCGGCGCACTCTTAATACACCGTGACACGAACGTTGGCACGGCTTACAAAGCAGTGCCTCCCGAGAAGGCCTAATCAATATCCGAGAATCAAAGGGGTCGCAGCTTTTAACATTTTCTATATCAGAAAATATGCAAAATTTAATGTCAACAAAAGAAAATGTATGGTACCCTAAAAAAATGCAAAGAGTGAAAGTGATGCATGTTCAGAGATATTTCTTACTTTCAATGCAGAATATTATTTTGTACCGGTATTTCGAATTTTAAAGACTTGAATTAAAAGTATTATTAATTTTGACTCTATTTTCAATTATTATTGTTTCAGTTAGCGAGTCTCCGGATTTTTATAGCCAAACTACATAAATTTTAGCGGCCATCTACGGATATTCAAAGCCAAGAGGCTGGCACCACTGGGAGAATACAACTTCAGTGAATTTTTGAATGGCTTTTTCTCAGAAATGGTAAATCTTAGGGTAAAAAGTATAAGAATTTGTAGATAATTACATGATCTACAATTTTTGTCTGAGCTATTTTTATCATAAAACTAACCGTTTCGCTAAATAATACGAAAACCCCATTTTTGCGACCTTTGACCTTCTATAAATTTTTTTGCACACACGGGATCTATGGGAACTTTTTACAGTTTCATTATAATGGTATCCCTAATGTTCATTCAAATTTTCAGCTTGTTGGTAATTTATGCAAGGGTGCCCCTATTTTTCAGGCTAATTTGACGGACTGTTATGCAGAGACCGTTAGGGAAAAATCATATTGCCGCGGCCCATGATACATCGTGAGATGAAGCAAAGCGATACAAGCTCATATCCCTTGAAAGTGTCTAATAATTGTAATACCCCTCATGGCTGTAAAGGTTTTAATTATTAGGTCAATATTTATTTTAATTTTATTTATGAATTATTAATTTTTTTTATCTCAAGGGACTCCCAAAATGAAAGATCTTTCTCACATCATTTGATTTATTTATATCAGAACTATGAAAAGGAATCTTGAATTCATTTTAGTATGTTTACATCACATAGTCAAAATAATGGAATATGAATTTAACAGGATCCGATATCAAGCTAGCAAATTTAAAACTCATCATGAACTAAACATGACATGGCTTTACTAAAGACATGAAACTGTTCGTAACATCACGGCGCTTACCGTTTCTATTATGCGGATCCGTTCATGTGAAAATTATTCAAAACTCATCATTTGTAATTTTGGAGATTGACGCGAGATTTGAAGAGCATTTGAAGCCACAATTATACCATTTCTGGTGATATTAGGCGATGATCAAATGGTAATCATGACCTGGATCACATTAAACTTTTCTACTAGGCGTCCCGAGCTGTTCTCTGCGAACTGTTCTGCCTGCGATGACACACAGCCCTCGCTTGCATCTCTCTGGAATGCCAGCACAGCCGTCCAGCCACCTCTCAACCTCTGTCTGCACTCAACCAAGAGATGTCCGGCGAGGAGTGTCCGATCTGCATAACAAGGTTTGACCGAGAGTTGAACCAACTGGAATCACACAGTGAAATCAACTTCTACTGTAGGAGTCACGGATTAAGAATCGACTTCTGCCTGAGGGGTTCATAGCGAAAATTGACGTCCGAACGAGATTGTTTGTGGAGAGCAAATGCCTCCAAAATACGTGATATTTGCGACAATTTTTTTTTTTACTTCCAATTAATCTTTTACTCAGTGGTACATGTCTCGTGGTAATCGTGTTATCCAATCACATCGACTACGTGATTCCCCATTGCGAAATGATATCCATCAGGTGGCATCAAAATTCCTGCTCGATGTACTCCTATCCTTGGCGCAGGCTTAACTGGCAAAGTGTTAATAAATATATTGTATCGGAGATTGATTGTGTCCTACGAGATATTTCTCATCCTTTCCTTTTTCTTTGCGTGAGCCTTTGTCCATTAACGAAAAAAGCCCATCTTACCGATCTGAAATATTGTCGGACTGGGTAAATTTTGAGGGTATTCCGTAGCCCCCACACAAGTAAGCAATTTTTAATGGCCTGTCTTAATTACTGAGTGTAGGATTGAGTATTGAGACACTAACACACTTAACCCCTTGTCGAGCGCCAGGAAGGCGTAGTTACTGATGCCATGCCCTAGGTTTTTGTTTTTTTTCTTTCATCTTCTTAAAGGCAGCATGGTCGCCGGCATTAGCCTCAGAATTATAACGCTAACGGTATCCTTTAAAATCCTGGCAGTTATTTAATTGGATACCTGAAATATTTGGTTCACTTTGTAACGTGTACTCACGCTATTCGTGTTTGTATAGTTAAAAGTTCGTTGAAGCAATGGAGCAGCTACCCTTCCTAACACGATTTTTCTTAATCTTTCTTCCACCACTAATTACTCTTTTAATTAAAGGTTCGTTTGCCGTGCGGTCGCCAGTCTTTCGGCTATGCTAATTGGTTAATTAAAGTCACAGAAGAAGAACACATATGCGTACTAGTTTTTCGTAGATTTATTCCTCTGAGACTACACAGTCAACAAGCATGCCACCAGACAATAATACTAATGTTTCTTCGTCACCGAAGATAGCAGATTCAAGTACAGTCAAAACAACTAAATAAGCAGTGAGCACAATTCTCGAAACTAATTAACAAACAATCGCCATAGTCCGATTCTGCAGTAGTTTACTAAACACAGTTTATATTGAATCAGGTCTCTCGGAAGAACCTTCATAGTCCAACATATACTTTAGCACACATCCCACAGCGTTCTTTAGTACGGAACACACGCCAAGCGGCCGTACGATGTATTCACGGGATAAACACACTGCCGTCGACCTTCCGTTCCCGCCGGCTGTTCCGTACGTTACCACTGACAATCACGACTCCCACCACCGCGCTCGGCGCTCGCCCACCGCCAAAGACCTTACATACCTCTCAGATTACACTATCCACTCCAAATATAACCGTAACGTTCATGGTTACGTTACACCCCCACCGTTACAATGTGGCAAAAGTCGGCATTGACAAAGCACCGACTTTTGTCATCACAAACCACACTTGTTCACATATACATAGAAACATGTTACAAAGAAAATACAAGATTAAATGTTTACCAAACATAAAGGGAAGTCTGGGTGGCTGCTTGCTTATCCTTAAACTAACATAATTACATACACATTAAAATAACACACACAGTCTGAAACTGCATGAAACAAATCATCAAACCTTTCAATGTCCATATGTCCTTGCTTAGATCCATGACATATAACCAAGAAATTACAAATTGAGTTACAATATATTTTGACAACTTTTTCCTCTCTTTTTTTCTGATGTATGACACATGCACTGAATCGTGCCTTGTTTACTTCGATAGTGCACTGACAGTGTGCCCTGCTCAGGCAGGTGCCTCATTCACTGACTGTTGTACACCACACTGATCACTCCACACGCGGAAAGACGCAAACTGACATTACGCTGCGCCACACTTAAATCATCTTAACACTTTAATGTAAGGAAAAGGTAAGTCACAATAACCAACTCCTTCGGCTGTGACAAAAACGGTGATACCCTAACCAAAACAAACAGTGTGCGGGTCGCTAATCTGCGCACAACCGCAACAGACATTTGATACAACAACTGTAAAATACCATAGTAAAATAATTGTGAAGACAAAAAAACCTAAAAGCCTAAACCTATCATAACGCTAAGGTATTTATGCATGGATGTTTCCATCATGCGTAGTGAGGCAACTGAAGACTGTACCTCACCCTCTACCTAATGTACCTACTTCTTTTTCTTTACAATATTCCTTCCTTCACCAAACAGCATTAAACCCCGCTTCTTCTTACGCTTCTTCCAACTCTCTTCTCTTCCTCCTCCTTTCTTCTTATTTACATTCTTTGCTTCATCATATAACCGTAACTTCTTCCTGCGCCTCTTCCACTCCTTCATTCTTCTTCCTCCACTTGTTTCCACATATCTTCTCAGCAAATACCATTCTTCAGGCTTCACATAGTTTCCTCTCTTCTGCATAATCTCTTTATTCCCATTAATCACCTTCTGTTGTATGGCTTTAAATGATGAATAGTACTCATCTATCATCAGACCATGTTTCACTGCGAGGTTCCCTTCCGGCAAAGTTTCATGCTTCACTGCTTCTGTCTCCTGAAATGTTTCTTTCATCTCAAGGACTGCTTCTCGCTGTCTTCCATCTTCTTCTACTGACATTATTTCTTCTTTTGCTACAGTATCTTTCTCAACATTCTTGTCGTCAGTTACACAAGTCTCCTCCTGCTCTTGTGGCTCACAAACATTGTTTTTATTCACCGTTTCTCTTCCATTTGATCTATAAGTTTCTTCTGAAACTATCTTTGCTTTTTCTTGTTCGAAGTAGCATCTCAGGTTATACTCAAATTCCGCAAACGCCCGTTTCATCTCCGCTCTAAATGCGTCGAGACTGTCACCAAATGTTTTCAGACTGTTACCCGGTTCTTCAGCCTTTGATTCTTCTGTTTCTTCCCTAGTAATTTTATATTTTGTCACAGGTTCTTCCGAGTTTTCTTCTCGCCAAACTTCTTCATGCAATTCTTTGTCACTTAGTTCTTTCTTCTTTCTTCTTATCATCGTCCATGTCAACACGTGAAATTGAACTCTCTTCTTTCGCCGATATACTAACTACTTTCCCTTTACCAGTTGCAGTTACCATGAGATTACTAAAATCCTTACTCCCAATTGACAAGTCCTCTTCCAAATTTTCATTATTCTCTACACTTCTCATACACTCATTATCATCCACAAGCTGCTCCTCAACAGGCTCAGATGACTTTGAATCTAACTCACAATCAGCATTGAATAATCCTCCAATATAACTACAAACATCATCTTCGAATTTCACCCTTCGCACCCAACTAAACTTATGTTCAAGGTATTTTACTCTGTAACCAACATCGGGTATAGCCCCCTTGATATAATCAATAGCAGAATCTACTGAAACCATGGATATTTTATCACAAAAACTACCCAAGTTTTCTCGAACTTCTTCAAGCTTTGACCATACTGAAATTATATACCAATCTATATTTTTTAGAATTTCAGGATCCCTGAACTCTTTACTGTGCTGTACATGTACTTTGCATTCCTCCTTAAAGCTTGCTACCACCCTCTTAACAACATTTATTATAGCCGTGTATTTATCTTTATCCTCTACTTTGATGTGAACCCTAAGAAAGTCTAGGCTACTTAAGAATCTTTCCACACCCTTAAACTGTGGACAGTCAAATGCAAAGTCCATCTTTCCCAACTTCTAATCCATCTGAGAACACTGAAAAACCATAAAATCCAGGCTACAGTTCATGTAAAACAAACAGTTTCCTAACTACAAAGCATTGAACCAGAACACAGGTTAGCAGGAACTGCACATGAATAAAACAACGTTGGGTGAAAACGCAAGTTTGCTGGATCTGAAAGAAAATATTGCACGAAGAAATCTTTCCAAGTCGAATTGAATATTGCATGATCCACTCCGTATAAGCTCGATGTAAAATAATGCCCCTATCTTCACAAAATGGTAACATAAACTTTAACACTCGCAGCCATGGAGAAAATAAAATATAATATCAGAAACCTCCCAGACAAAACCTACAGGAAATTGTATGGAAGACATTTATTAATTCTACTCAACGTATGCCTTCTTTGGAAAATCAAAAAAAATTTACAAATTAATTCGTTAACAGAAACTGACATAACTTGACCCAAATCAGAATAAAATTATGCTTGCATGCATAAAATTTGCAATCCGCATAGTCAGTAGCTCATTTGAAGATTCATTAATGCAAAAGAAATAATTCCAATCGAAACGGTATATTTTTTTTTTTATTTTAATGTCAGTTTGTGTCTTTCTTTAATTAAAAAATTGTTCGCACTTCCCTTTCGAAGAATCTCAGTTGCTGACCGCGCTGCCGTCGACCGCAATGACG